>VDFB02119139.1:0-85466 GCA_007258455.2 Sequoia sempervirens
AAGGAATACATAAACTACTTGCCTCTTACTGGCAGAGCTCAGGCAATATTCTTCTCCGGAAATTCTTCCCTCAATTTCTCCTGCTGAAATTCCACAGCTGCTATCCCCAACGCTATCACTGCGCCCTTGCTAACACTGCAAGACTATTTGCTCTCACTGCAATTCTACTTGCTATCACTGCAATTCTACTTGCTATCACTGCAAGTCTACTTGTTGTTGTGTTCTCCAATTGCCCATTGATCCCCTTTTATACTTTTCTCATTGGAAAACCAATGGCCATGATTTAATCTCAATCAATGGCTAAGATTAAATAGACTCTAACAACCCTAACTAGCTGGATTCTAGAAGTCTCTAGGAGAATCAATTTATTTAATTACATAATTATCTAGACAACTCAGCCCTTTTCTGGAGGTTTCTAGAAAATAATTAAATAATTAAATGACACTTCTAGACAATGGAGACACATGTCCAAGCTACATAAATTAACAAGGCCTGCCACTGATTCTTTGTAAATATTCCAAGTATTTTGCTTCTAATTCTACACACGTATTGAAAGCTATCACCCAACTACCCTTAAAACACATGTTCCATCGCTCTGCGAAGTTAATGTGCTCCCCCTTCTGGTGTACATGCAGGTACTTTCGTGCTACAAATGATGAATGGCAGATGTGCGCCGAGGGGAAACTAGGCGGCGGCACTGTCGGATTTGGGACTATAGTGGGTTCCTGGCCTAGAAGGAATTCTGTACTTACGATCGAAATGACGAGGAAAAGTATGGTTTGAATTCCCACTTTGGCAGAAAATCGAGAAGCCCAGTACTGTGCAATATCGTGGATTACAAAATCCGGAGAAATCCTTTCCAACAGGGCTTCGAATGGCTTCTGCCAACCGTCCATGGCTTTCATAAGCAGGTCAAATGTGCCTCCTTGCTTCAAATTTGCAGTTGACTCAACGCCTACGGGCAGCCCTTCGACGGAGGGTAGTGGAAGCTCCAACAGTTCGATTTTTGGGATGGGGTGTAGCTGTGATATCTGCTGCTTGATCCATCTGATATTGAGGGGAGTAGACAGGAAAGAAATCTTGAGACTGTGACCACCCAATTTCTTGGCCAGCTATAAGAAGGCTCTCATGTGGCTGTGTGAAAGCCAAGGAACCTTCATAAAATGGAGTTGCCGCTTCTCTTCTTCCATTCTCTGAAATCAAAATGTATGTACTCCATTGAAGACCGCTTGAGCGCTTGTTTAAAAGGTAGCAGACGACCCATCGTGATTATCCATTAGGTAAAGATAGAGTATCCACCACAAAAACCTATCAGTCCATACATCGTATTCTTAAACCATTATTTACCCTTCTCAATAGATCTTAAAATTGTTAAGTCGCTAGATTCTATGATCATGAAAGTCCCGAAGGGCACATCAGCTAAGATTAGGTGTGGAATAACCTTTGCCTCACCTACGGCACCAATGTATAGTAATTTCTTGTCGGAGGACCATATAAGGGAGAATACATACTTGTAATAGTTCTATTCATTTCTACAACGTATTCATAGTGTTGTTGCATCATAAGGTGTATGCATCATGTCTATATAAAAATATTTTTGAGTTAATATGTTAGAAAATATAATTTGATTTGTGCATAGAAAATAATTTATTTTTATTTTTCATTTTCTATATGTAAAGACATTAAAAGTATGAAGCATTAGATTCTTATGTTTTTGTGTACAAAATATTTAATATTGTAGGTTCAATTTTATTTTGTAGATTAAAGTAATAATGATGAGAAGCATATGTCTAAAGGAGCTATTTGAAATATGATCATATATATATTTTTATAATAAATTGGAAAAATCTTCTATAAAACCTTTAATTTTATTTGGAATATAAAGTTAATGATACATACACATTATAAGAATGCATGAGGTAAGATCAAATATATGCAAATGTGTGTAAATGGAGATAAGTGAAAATTTGCAAAATGATCCCAACTTCACATAAAAATGAATTAATTATCAACATTTAATCATATTGAAATATTCTTTCAAAATGAAAACAAAATTAAATAAGAATTGACATGGGTACAAAAATAAATTAAAAATTATGTCTTATATGGCTTCTTGTCTTTATGCACCCACAAAATGTATGGAATAAAACAAAATTTGTCATCTCTGCATCCACACATAACAAAAAACAAACACAATGATGTTGAATGCACACCAACAAAACCACAATCTAATCTTCAATGCTTTACAAGACCTTATAGCTCTAATACCAATTGAAGGAATTTAAAATATAAAAGAGAATAATGATTCAAAATTTTCTATCCATTTTCATGAGTAAAATGTTGTATACATTTAGAGTAAAAAATGTAAATAAATAGAAAACTAAAATCTACAAATACCAAATAACTTTAATAACTAATCACATTAACAATGTTCATTATCCTACAATCATATTTATTAGGATAATATTTAATTGAATCATGCACATGATGAATAAATACTTTTTTTAAATGATATATTTAAATTATATATTATGTTGTTTATTTTTATAATTTTATTAATATCATAATTTTAGATCACTTCCGAATTAATGTCATTTTAGATTTTAAATTTTAAAATACTAATTAAACTTCACTAAATCTATATATTATAATCATTTTTCCTTAAATATACATTAATTTTTAAAAATAATATATTTAAATTATTTATTATGTTGCTTATTTTTATAATTTAATTAATAACATAATTTTTTTATAATAAATTAGAGAAATTTTATGTAACAACTTTAATTTTATTTGGAATAGAAAGTTAATGATACATACACATTATAAGAATGCATGAGGTAAGATCAAATATATGTAAATATGTGTAAATGAAGATAAGTGAAAGTTCTCAAAATGTTCCCAAATTTACATAAAAATGAATTGTTTATCGACATTTAATCATATTGAAATATTCTTTCAAAATGAAAACAAAACTAAATAAGAATTGACATGGGTACAAAATTAAATTAAAAATTATGTCCTATATGCCTTCTTGTCATTATGCACCCACAAAAGGTATGGAGTAAAACAAAATTTGTCTTCTCTGCATCCATGCACGACAAAAAACAAACATAATGATTTTGAATGCACATCGAGAAAACCACAATCTAATCTTCAATGCTTTACGAGACCTTCGTATAGCTCTAATATCAATTGAAGGAATTTAAAATACCAAAGAGAATAATGATTCAAAATTTCTATCCATTTTTGTGCATAAAATGTTGTATACATTTAGACTAGAAAATGTAACTGGATAGAAAACTAAAATCTACAAATACCAAATAACTTTAATAACTAATCATATTAACAATGTTGTGAACGACTTCTGATAACAGGATCCTAACTTAGGATTACTTGAGGAAAAGGGGATTTCAGATCTCGAATAGGTGTTCTTTATGTAAAAGCAGTGAAGACTCTGTTGATCATTTATTACTGAATTTTCCATTTGTTTTTGGAGTCTGGGAGATGGTTTTTGAAAAGTTAGGGACCCACTGGACTATGTGTAGGGACATCAAATCTTCCATTTTGGGTTGGTATGGTCCCTTCCAACATTCTATCCCTAGAGAGATTTGGAACCAGGTCCCCCCATCATCTGTTGGTGCTTGTTTTGAAAGAGAGAAATAACCAGATTTTAAAGAATATTGAGATGAGTCCTAAGGAGGTTTTTTGCATTGGGCTAAAGCTTATTTCTGAAACTGTTTCAATTTATGCTAAGAAAACCCCAAAACAAAGCACATATAGAGTGGGAGATCAAAATGGCTAAAGCTTGGAACAAGAATTTGGAGATCAACTCCTTTGACAATTCTAAGGCCTAGGCTAGACGAGACACAGTTTGGAAACCCCAAAATTCGGGGTGACAAAAACTCAATTTTGATGGTGCGGCCAAGGGGAATCCTGGCAGAGCTAGCATAGGGGATATAATCAAGGATAACAAGGGTAACTTTATGGTTGGTTACTCGGGGGTTATTAGAATTCAAACTATTGCAAAGACGGTTGTCATTGCACCAAAAGATCAACCTATTAATGCCGAATATAGCCATTGGATTTATACAAGATCAAGATCCACAGGAGGTGGTTAAACCATGTCATGAAGCCCAAGTTCCATGTTGGACTACACCTAACGCAGGAAGAGAAGAACAAGGGTCACACCTTGCAACAATCCCCCCTAGTGCAAGCACAAGGTTCAAACCTATAACCTCGACTCTGATACCAATTGTTGCAAAGATAGTTTTTGTTGCACCAAAATATTGACCTGTTAATGCCAGATACAACCATTGGATTTATACAAGATCAAGATCCACATGAGGTGGTTAAACCATGTCATGAAGCCCAAGTGTCACACTGGACTATGCCTACCACAGGATGAGGAGACCAAGAGTCACACCTTGCCACACAAACCTCCATGATAGTCAAAGCCAAGGCACTACTAAAGGGTGTCCAGTTAGCTATTACTATGGGGATAAGGAAACAACACATAGCAGGGGATTCCATGTTAGTGATTGATTCAATCAAATTTGGTAGGTTATTAGGATGGAACACTAGAGATATCCTTTAATACGTAAATCACATGGTTTCAAAGCTTGATATGAAGATCTTCTCTCACATATTTTGAGAGGGAAATCAATTTGTTGATGCTTTGGCTAATCTTGGCTCCTCTTGGAGCATTTCCAGGTGTTGGAGGAGTATTGGGAAATTATAGCCGAAGTTACAAGGTATTATCCCTAAGGAACATGACACCTTTGTTACCCATGTTGATAACTAATTATGTTATTGTTAAGGCTTTATGGGTTGTCCACATATTTTTACTTTGGGCAATGTGGACAAAGAAGGATGATGAGGTGTTAAATGGGTGGCACCTCATTTGAATAATTGTGTTAAGGATGTGGTTAGAGAGCTAATTATGAGAGGTTATGGGAAGTACCATGGGTTAATGACTAAGATTGGTTTGTCCATACACAAATTTAATTTGTGGTCTTTTCGTAACCTCGGGATACCTATATAGACTTCCAATTTCAATTTTGATGTGACTTATTTATGTCGTGTGGACTTCATGCTAAGTCCTCTCGACAACACTAAAAAGTTTCATCAGATAAAAGATAGGTACTAAGGGATTTCAAAATTTGGCACCACGACCATTTGGAATTGGTACTTGTGCATATGCAACTTGAAGGGAAAACCTATCAATGTCATCATTTTTCACAACCTAAGCCTTTGGTGTCTCAAGATTTTCAATTATGGGCCCGCGAAGATTCCCTCTTTGCAAATAACTTCTGGCGTGTATAATTTTTAGATCTTGTTGATTAGTCAGATTCATCCTGGTTGGCTTAAAAATAGTATTTTTTGGGTGACCTCTCACAATGACATACATTTTAATTTCTTTCTCTTGCAGGATTACATGTACCTCAGAGTGAAGTGTGGCAATATGGGTGGTGATAGGGTGAAAAAAAAGTTGGATAACTATAAGGAATTATGAAAGGATCCTCTGGTTTGGCATATTTGTGTCTTAGGTGGGCAGGTGCCATTAATGGAGTGCTTAGTGGGACACGATGCAAGGATTTCATCTCATTTTGTGAGCTCTTGGAAAGATAGGAGGGTTACGATGGGAGGTATCTCCTTCAAGGTCAATGAGGAGGTCATAGCTCAGACAACTAGGATTTCATGCAATAGGGAAGAAGTACACTAAGCACACCAAGACCTAGGATAATGAAAATCACAATTCTTTCTTTAAATAAAATGAGAAACTAGTCAGGTCTCAGTCATGTTTCAAAAGGGAAACGTTCCCTTGTCCTTCAGACCAATTTTGTCAAGCTTTAATGAAGTATGTTACCTTACAAGGTAGGAATAGGGTGTTTTATTATTACTACATGCCTCTTCTCAATCAACTTCATCACAAAATGTTGTTGATTTTTCCTTTTTTATTTCTTATTAATTTAGAAATTTTTGTTGAGAAGTGTTTCGACACTGCTACCCAAAACCCTGATGAAACTCCCCCTTGCCACTCCACCAGGGCCCCATCCTGAGGCTTGATCATTTCCATTTGGCTCTCTATCTACCCAATCCTATTTCTATTGTTCATATTGAGTAGCTTGAACCCCTTGACTAGCCCAATGTGAATCCCTCTTCGGCTAGGTCTAAGGGCCCTAAAAGGAAAACCCCTCCGGTGAACACCGAAACCCCTAAGCCTAAACCTCCTGCCAAGAAAAAGAAGGGTAGTGTGGGAACTACCCAAGCGAAAGCAACAACTGGGCTTTGTGAATGATATTTCTAGTGATGAGGAGCAGTTTGATAGTAAAGGCAAGAGGAAGGAGGAAGAGATGGAGGAGATGGAGGAGGAGGAATTTGTGGAAGAGTCTAGTCACTTTTCTAACTTCAACAAGATGCTCAAGGAGGATTCAATGACCCAGTCCTTGGACCCTCGATCTATGGAGGAAGATAATGTGAAGACTGTGGATAAGGTTGATGATTATAGCATGCTGCTGGAGCGAATGGATAAACTCAAAAGGAAATTTGTTGGGTTGACCTGATTCACTCTAAAAATGATCCACAATATTCATAATCCGACAATCATATTTACTGGGATAATAATTAATTGAATCATGCAAATGATGAATAAATGGTTTTATAAATGATATATTTAAATTATATAGTTATTTATTTTTATAATTTTATAAATATCATAATTTTACATCACTTCCAAATTAATTTCATTTTAGATTTTAAATTTAGAAAAATTATTAAAGTTCAGTAAATCTATATATATTGTAATCATTTTTTGATAAATATACATTATTTTTTTTAAATAATATTTTTAAATTGTATATTGTGCTATTTATTTTTCTAGTTTTATTAATATCATAATTTGTTATAATAAATTAGAGAAATCTTCTATAAAAACTTTAATTTTATTTGGAATAGAAAGTTAATGATGCATACACATTATAAGAATGCATGAGGTAAGATCAAATACATGCAAATGTGTGTAAATGGAGATAAGTGAAAGTTTGTAAAATGATCCCAACTTCACATAAAAATTAATTGTTTATCAACATTTAATCATATTAAAATATTCTTTCAAAATGAAAACAAAACTAAATAAAAATTGACATGGGTACAAAAATAAACTAAAAATTATGTCTTATATGCCTTCTTGTCATTATGCACCCAAAAAATGTATGGAATAAAATAAAATATGTCTTCTCTGCATCCACACACAACAAAAAACAAACACAATGATTTCGAATGGAATCTAATAAAACCACAATCTAATCTTCAAAGCTTTACGAGCCCTTCTTATAGCTCTAATACCAATTGAAGAAATTTAAAATATAAAAGAGAATAATGATTCAAAATTTTCTATCCATTTTTGTGAGTAAAATGTTGTATACATTTAGACTAGAAAATGTAATTGAATAGAAAGCTAAAATCTACAAATACCAAATAACTTTAATAACTAATCACATTAGCAATGTTCATTATCCTGCAATCATATTTATTACTAGGGTAATAATTAGTTGAATCATGCACATGATGAATAAATGCTTTTCTTAAATGATATATTTAAATTATATATTCTGTTGTTTATTTTTAAAATTTTATTAATATGACAATTTGACATCATTTCCAAATTAATGTCATTTTAGATTCTAAATTTAGAAAAATTAAGATTAAACTTTTGTAAATCTATATAGATTATACTCATTTTTTATTAAATATACATTATTTTTTAAAAATTATATATTTAAATTATATATTATGTTGTCTATTTTTATAATTTTATTAATATCATAAGTTGTTATAATAAATTAGAGAAATCTTCTATAACAACTTTAATTTTATTTGGAATAGAAATGTAATGATACATGCACATTATAAGAATGCATGAGGTATGATCAAATACATGCAAATGTGTGTAAATGGAGATAAGTGAAAGTTTGTAAAATGATCCCAACTTTACATAGAAATGAATTGTTTATCAACATTTAATCATATTGAAATTTTCTTTCAAAATGAAAATTTAACTAAATAAGAATTCACATGGTTACAAAAATAAATTAAATATTATGTCTTATATGCCTTCTTATCATTATGCACCCATAAAATGTATCGAATAAAACAAAATATGTCTTCTCTGCATCCACACACAACAAAAGACAAACGCAATGATTTTGAATGCACACCAACAAAACCACATTCTAGTCTTCAATGCTTTACAAGACCTTATACCTCTAATACCAATTGAAGGAATTTAAAATATAAAAGTGAATAATGATTCAAAATTTTGTATCCATATTTTTTTGTAGTGCCCCTCCATCTTCGAACATTTATAATGCTTATGTTAGATGCTAGTGGATTTATGTTGTGTTTTTTAGATACTCTTGCTTGTGGTTAGGACATTCTGTAATGACATGTTACTATGTTAGGTACTGTAATACTCAAGACTTGTTAGATGTTGATTAGTCTTTGATTGTTTAGATGATGATTATGACATGTTTATGAATACACTAGTAGAAATATAATGTGTTATCTTATTTTGGAATGGTTTATGATTATTCATGTTACACGAGATGTTATTTGATACATTATATGATGCTTTTAAATGTTATTTAGGTGTGAAGGGAAGGATGCCATATTTCTCACTTGTGAGAACCCTACGATGTTTTAATTTCCTTTCACTAGGTATGTGATGGTTATATGTATGTGCAAAAACATTTTGTATGTTGCAGGTTGTAGGTACTAGGCATCAAATCCACCTGAATTGGAAATTATGAGCATGTCTTAAACCCAGTGGATCAATTGATCGGAGATAACACTTGGTCCCCTCACCTAGCCATCGTCGTTGAAGAGGATGAGTACCAGGTTTCGCACCCAGTCAGTGTTGTCATTATGGGACCAATATGGTCAATTAGTGTTGTCTATGGTCTTCCTTGTCAATCTATCTTTGTGGTCAGGTATTGATTGGCACTTAGTTTATTTGATTTAGAATTGTTTGATAATTGCTGCATTAAAATAAAATTATTAATTTAAAATGGTATTTTAAATAAGTAAATATAATGTATAAATATATAATCATAGCTTATGATAAGATAAATTATGATGTAATGCTAAGTTAATAAATAAAATAATATAAAGTTGAAATATAGAGTTAATTATTAAATGTAAATAAAAATGGAGTATGTCTTGATAAATAGATATAAAAATAAATACATAAATAATTATAGTGAGTAATAAAATAAAATTTTAGTGGGATGTTATAACTAATAAATAATAAAATAATATGATAAATTAAGAGGCTTTTAGTTAATCAAAAATTAATTATTGTTGGAAGGAAAAGACTAATTTAATAAATTTAAAGTTAATTATTAATTGTGAAGGTTGCTTGGTTTTCTCAAAAAATGAACAGTCTCCTCTTTTTGTAGATATTGTTCTTTTGGGAGATTTTTCATCCAATTTTTGCTAAAAGAGTCATCGGTTTGCAAAATTTCAAAAACTGTGATTTTGTGGGAATTGGGGATTTTGGAAAATTTATTGAGGAAATTGGTTTTTGGGGGAAAATTGTTTGAAGATTTTGGAGAATCTAGATTCACAAGCGGATGTTGAAGCTTGACATCAAATCTCCTCCTGCCAGGTGTTCCACCTAGGTTGGGATCTAATCTTTTGTTTTGTTTTTTCGTGTGTGTGATGATGAAGAAACAACACGCTCTCAAGAGAACCCAAATTTTGACTCCATGAATAATTTTTTTGCATAGCTGAAGGAGATACAATACAAAATGTTGCATTAATACAATACAAAATGTGATGCTTCAACATGAGAAATGCTCCATCAACTTTCAATTGACAATGACTTGATACTTATTTTTTTTATATGATGTATTAAATTGTACATTTTGATAATGGAGGAATAATAAAGTATTATCTAGCTACCTTTTTTCAACTACAAAATTTGCATTATTTTTGATGGCATAATTGATAGATTAATCTAAAAACTTTCGGTGGATTCTATCTTCCAATGCAAATGTGCTAATTGTGAGGTTCTTCAACTTCTCAAAATTTTAATACAATTTCAAGTGATTTTCTTATCCAAGTCTAACATTGCAAATCATTAAACCTTATAGGACATCATCTTTTGCTTTCAACTTTCTTTTTATTTTATAGTTCTTCAATTTCATTTTCTAAAAGCTTTATGAGTCCAAGTAAGTATCTAGGCATTTAGGCTTTACTTTTATCAGGGACCAGACTAGCGTCAAATATAAAATCTAATTCTATATGCCTTGGAGCCATTTCGAAGAAAAATTTGGATGATTATAAAAGCTATATGTCATTGATGAACTAATGAAATATTTATGTTTCGTCTATCAAACCCTAGGTATATATTCATTTTCTTCAACTACATAGATTGCATTATTTCTGATGGAATAATTGACATAGTAATTTAAAAACTTTCAGTGGATTCTATCTCCCAATGTAAATGTGTTAATTGTGAGGTTCTTCAACTTTCTCCCAATGCAAATGTGTTAATTGTGAGGTTCTTCAACTTCTCAATTTATGTATATATTCATTTTCTTCAACTACATAGATTGCGTTATTTCTGATGGAATAATTGACATAGTAATTTAAAAACTTTCAATGGATTCTATCTCCCAATGCAAATGTGTTAATTGTGAGGTTCTTCAACTTTCTCCCAATGCAAATGTGTTAATTGTGAGGTTCTTCAACTTTCTCCCAATGCAAATGTGTTAATTGTGAGGTTCTTCAACTTCTCAATTTATTTATACAGTTTCAAGTGGTTTGCTTATCCATGTCTAGCGTTGCAAATCTTTAAACCTTATAGAAAATCATCTTTTGCTTTCAACTTCCTTTTTTTATTTTGTAGTTCTTCAATTTCATTTTCTAAAAGTTTTATGAGCCAAGTAAGTTTCTAGGCATTTAGGCTTTACTTTTATCAAGGACCAGACTAGTGGCAAATATAAAATCCATTTCTAGGGGAGAGGACCCAGTAGTTGTGCACCCTAACTGCGCACTTCTAATTATCCTACGTGGAAATTTCAAATCACTCCCAATTTTTTACAGCAGCTTACTTGGCAAGTCCCCTATTTATAACTAAGGTTTCAGGGCCACATCATCAAATATGATGCAACATCAACATGCTTTTTGGCAAGGAGTCCAAAAAGGCCCAAAAAAAAAGTGAGACCAATACTAGTGCATTAACAGCATGTTTTATTGAGCGCTGATGTGGAATCACATGATTGGTTGCTTTTTAGGTCAAAAGAATACATTTTGTTTAATTATGGGTAGTCACCATCAACACTAACAACTTTAAACTCACAACTATTGGTCCAATATTGATAAAAATACTGGGCATTATATAATCAACTACTATCATAACTATTGAAACATGCTCAGATAATGGGTCCTCTCCCTTATATGTCTTGGAGCCATTTCAAAGAAAAAATTGGATGTGACTATACAAGCTATATGCCATTGAGGAATTAATGAAATATACATGCTTCGTCTATCAAATCCTAGGTATATATTCATTTATGTTCCATGTAGTTTCAGAATGGGAGCAGTACGTACCAAAATTTGGGGACAGCAGGCTAACAGCGCAAATATAATACATATACTTATACAGAAATTTTTTGGACTTATAAATTAAAATTTCATCTATAAACTCTAGAATTAATCCATATATTCCAGAGTTCGGGATAACAAATTTCTTCCACATTTTATAGACAGCTATTAAAATAACTGAAACACAACTTAAACACAACTAAAAAATTTGGTCAATACTAGGTACTTTTTTTTAATCTGAACCAACATGCTTCAGCTCAGCAACAAAAACTCTCCGTCGTGCGTCGCTCGTCTCCTATATATACTACTACTGGGTCCTTTCGCCTCGTATTTAAAAGATACATAAATATCGATGCTATCGTACCATTTCATCGCAGTGCTAGTACCAGGAAATAGCCTATTTGCAGCACGCTTATTATTGATCAGAGAAAGGAAATTGTGGATGCTTGCCCGATAGCCTAGATTTGGCAATCGTTCCTCGTCAAGTCTGCACTAATCTCTTGAACACGAGATCTGATGTTTCTGCCTTCCTCTTCCACCATTAATGTACGTAGAGCTTTAGTCACGTCTTCCTTGGAAAAAGAATCATCCTCTCATTTCTCCTGACCTCCACTCCCAACTCGAGTTCCTCAGCTATGAGCTTAGCATTTAAGCCCTGTTCGTACTGCAGTGGAAGAGTCACAAATGGCACCCCAAACCTCAATCCTTCAGATACTGAGATCCACCCGCAATGAGTGAGGAACGCTCCCGCAGAAGAATGGGCGAGAATGTGCAACTGCGGTGCCCATTTCGTCACCAAAAAACCTCTTGCTCGTATGCACCCCACAAAGCCCTGGGGCAATGCAGCGGCCATCTGATGGAGAAGAACAAAGAGAAACGGAAGCTCACTCTCTTCTAAGCCCAGCGCTAACGCAGCGAGCTCCTGTGGGCTGAGAACACATTCGGTGCCCAAGGAGACGACCACCACTGAACGGGGCTGCTGCGCGTCCAGCCAGGCCAAGCAACGGTCATCTGCCGGTGGCGGCGTTAAATCGGTCATCCGTATCCCCACGGGAACCACGGGCCTGCCACTGATTCTTTGTAAATATTCCAAGTATTTTCCTTCTAATTATGTACACGTATTGAAAGCTATCACCCAGCGGCAATGTCTATAGGGGTGACAATTTGCACCGCATGGCATCGATGCCCATCCGCTGTCATCCCCCTGACATACCCGCTGCCGTATTTTCCAGTCCTCGTCGGTCCCTGATGTACCTGCTGTGCCAGTGCCGTATTTTCCTGTCCTCGTCAGTCCTGTTCCATACGCCCTAGACTTCCGTGCAGGAAAATTCGCCCTCGACTTCCGTCTTATTTTTAAATAAAAAGCAAATGAAACATAAAAACATCACCGGGCGTTTAAAATCCCGCGCATGGAACGTTTTCCTCGGGCCCCACCTGCCACGTGCCCTGTTCTCGCCAACCTCGCACAAATAACCCGTGAGCACTTTGAACCCGCGAGATAGCGGGGAAAGGCCAGGAGTCGGCTGCATTTCATCCTTGTGTCTCCACTGTCGATCTCGTCTTGTCCTCTTTGGTTTGCCCGTATTTCACTCTTATTTTTCACACTTAAATATTTCACCACCTTTTGCCTTTTAAAAAGGAAACCATTTAACATTTTTCATCCCCCAAAATACCCAAACTATAGTCATGCATTTAATAATGTCTTGGGCCCACATTTTGCCTATCTCGCGCACCTCGCAAGATTAACTGGCAAGCATCTTTTTCTAGCGGGACAGCGAGCCACGGTTGGGATTTCACCTGCTCCAGCTCATTCTATCTGCCGTTGATCTTCATTCATTTGCCCTAACTTCACTGTTCATTGTTCTCGGCTGCATCTCTTAACCATGGCGGCTTCTTCTCTGTGTAAATCATTCTGCTCACAGCCATCGAGCTTCCTCTCATTAGATCCATACCAGTTTCCCTTTTAACTTGAACAGCGGCGCCCCCGTTTGCTCCTTCCTTTTGTTGAGAAAACAATGTCTGCATTCTCTTTTTGCTGTATTCTATCCATCATTCTTGAGATGCACGGGCTCGCCACATAATGGACATCGGCCTGCCCTAACTCGAGCTCTTGAATTTGCTTGCAAGTTTCCAAAAATATATGTAGTTTATTTTTATTTTTTAAAATGATTTTAATATATTTTTATTATTAAATATTTATTGATTTTTTTTTATATGAATTATTATTATTTTTTAAATATATTTTTTTAAAAAAATTAATAATATTTTTTATTAATATAAATTATAACTAAAATTAAATATATGTAGTTTTTTTTATTTTAAAAAATTGATTTTAATATATTTTAATTACAAAATATTTATTGATTTTTTTATATATGAATTTTTATTTATTTATTTATTTATTTTTCATAAATTTAATAATATTTTTATAAATTCTTTATTTTTAAGTTACTATAAATTATAACTAAAATTAGATATTTTTGGATGCAATATCAATTTTTATTTTACAATTTATAAATTAGTTTTTAATTGAATTGTGTAATTTCAAAGGGTTGATGATGAATAGAATGTTATGAGAGAAAACATTGATATTCATGAATTGTAAAATAAAAATCAATAAATACTTTAAACTATTCTAATTATCAAATTTTCACCTTTATATATTTTTCAATCTAGATTTAAATAAATGTTCTTCGCATAATGTAACTTTTGTATGTTAATTATTTGTTAATATAATTATAGTTTTATAGTATGAATCTAAGTTTAAAACCCATCAATTTTATCTCTTTGGGTCAATCCAAAAGTATGGCTATATTTATTGATTTATTGATTTTTTTTATAGCCATACTTTCCCCCATTTAGTGCCTTACGTTTTATTTTATCTTCTTTAAATTTCATTCTTAACATGTAATGTTTGTATAAATTTTATTTTTAATATGTAATTTTTTTTATATTTAATTTCATTGATTAATAATTGAAGATTAGTTAATGTTATTTTTTTTATTTAATAGTTGTTTTTTTTTTAAATAATTATTTTTTAATAATGTTTTATATTTTTATTTTGTAGATAAGAAATAAAGAATAATTAATATAGATTGTACAAATATCTTAATCATTTTATTTATTATACATAATACATAATTTTAATCTTTTAAATTATTTTATTTTATTTAAAGAGTATTTTTATTTATTTAAAAGTTATTTTAATTTTTTTATTTTATCAAAATGTGCAATAACATTGAAAAGTAATTATTTTTTACCGAAGATTTAAAGTGCTTGTGTTGGGAGGTAAGATAATTTTATCGAATTAGGTAATTATTTTACCCAAAAATATTTTTATGTGAAAAGCCAAATGAATCAATTTTTACCAGAGGGTTATAAAAGGGATAATTATTTTTACCTAAAGAGCATACTGAAGATACATACAAGTAAAAAGTGAAGTGAATTTTTCCAATGAAAGAAGACTATTATTGAATTAATTTTCACAAAGACGAGGATTAAAGATTAAAATATTTAATTTTCCAAAAGGCAACTAATTAAATATTTTATTTTTTCCGAAGTGTGCACCAAAAGGAAGAGTTGTACCAGATAGATGCCAGATAGCCCATGGACTGTCATGGGATGGTAACAGTCATTAAAATTTTATAAAATAATTGTCATGGGCTATAGATAGTCATTAAAAATCAAAATCTTAAAATTAAAACTTAAAAAAAAAAGAAGCTTAAAAACTAAAAAATTGAAAACATCATAATACATACCTGCACAAAAGAATGAAAGGAAGAAATTAGAATGAACGTATGAGTAATGATAATACCTAAATTTTTGAAAGTTTGCAGACCCACACAATAATGAAAATCCAAACATGAATGAAATTTAGTGAAAGTCATCTACATAAGCATGCTAAAATAGAATGCACTCAAAAAGAAGAATAGATTTGACCCAAAACCAAGCAAGGGACTACTTTTTGCTCTATAAAAAGCATGTTTGGTAAACTCTTATCAACTTCATTTGTCAAGATAATAAAATAATATCATTCTTTTCAACCAAAACCTTATCACTTAATTATTCTTAATCATAAGCAAGCGTTGAATGCCCTTTCAAGGCCCCTCTCTCCACCACTTTTATATATTATTCTCCATTTTTTTGTATTCAAGGAGGTATAAGGTAGAGATTGCCACATAGCTTAGATGGGGGTAAGTAGAAACATTAAGAATGGAAGAAGATAGCCAATAATGAGAAAGAGAAAAGATACCTAATTGAAGAATGACTCCTATTTGAGGATGTTGGTGGAAGGTTTGTTGAGTTACTCTTCTTTATTAATATATTTATCTATTGACTTGTGTATATTTTTAACCATTTAGTTTTGGGTTTGTCTTTTTTTAAGGTAGATTAGATGAATTTTTTATTGGGGTTCTGGTTTATATAAGCAAGGTCATTGTACACTCTTGTAACATACCTCATCATCATCGAAACGAGGTATTGGAAAAGGTGTTGCATGAAGCCGAGCTCAACCTCGAGTGGGCTAAAGAACATCAGGCAGACAATGAAGGTTATATCCAATTAATGACTGATAAAAATATGTCTATCAAGCAACTAGATGTGGAAAAAGTTAAAGAATATTTCCATAAGAAGATGGAGGAGAGTGCAATGGACAAATATCTTTGCTCTTCATGAATTTTGTTGCTAGGGAATTCGCTTGATCGAAACAAATGGTGGAAGCCGCTTCGAAATGTACCAAGCATGGAGAAGAGATGGTTGTTAGATGCCTTCTTGATCCATACTTTTGGTTGTTTGTTGATGACATACAATTGTGTAAAGTTAGTCTGGACTTAGATTAACGGCTGCTCTAAATTTTTATTGTTTGCTCATGCTTATGGTGAATGAATAACTGAATATCTGCAGTCCTTTGAAGCTTGCACAAATTTCATGAGATTGTGTAGTAATCTGGTTAAGTGAAATTCTGTTTTAGGAAGGTTCTCCATAGTAAAATCCTCCATGATCACTGTTCATTGCTGAATTTTAGGTCTAGGAACCTTCTCTCTTCCTTTCCCTTTTCCTTTTTTTTAATAAGTAACCTATGCTAAGGTTCATTGCACATTGTAAAGCCAAATCTTAAGCTAAAGATAGGAGTTCAAACTGATGTTTGAACCTGCAGCAAATTGCGCACTAACTTCCCACTTCGAGGAACTCCATTTTGTGATCCTACTTCCTTCCAGCCTAACTTCGTGAGTCCACCCTGTGATTACCACTTATTACAAGACTTTCTTCCAACCTAACTTCAGAGAAATTGGCTTGGCAAATGAAGGTAGCAGGGTATTTTTCCTTTATGTTGTATATAAAATGTTTGCATTAGCTGTAGCATGATCATGTTATAGTGAAATTTTATTATTTTGCCTCTTTTTTCCCCCAATTCAATGCACTAGCCCCCTTAGGTTTTGTTCCCTTCTTAGTTGAGTTATTCCTAACTTGCTAAGTATGCATGATAATTTATTTAATCAAAATAATAATCAACATTGTATTGTCTAGTATGCTAGGGTGACCCATTGTGGTTTTAGGTAATTAATTTTCTCTTTTCCTAAGAGATCCTCTCACATGCCATTGGTGGTCCCCAAACTAGGTAACAAGATTCATATCTTGCTAGTTGAGCTAAAAGAAAATCAAAAGAAATTAATACAAGAAAAAATAAAAAATAAAATGAGAAAATGTTTAAAAAATTAAAAAAAATAGTGAATTAGGTATCTCTACTAATTCTTTAGATGTTTAAGTAGCAATGGAGTTATGCTTTGAGTGTGACTAGAGATAACTCTATTAGGGCTATAGATGCTTGGCTAGTAGCATTGAAATAATGTCTAAGCATGTGTTAGGAATAATTGTTTTTATGTGCCTAGTATCCCTTTCTAAATGGCAATTCAAAGTCAACATGAAAATGAGTAATTGAATCATGCACACACATGATTTGATTAATAGAACCTAGTTCCTACTCTAAGTCTACTTTTATTGAGACATTCTTAGCATCACTTATAACATGATTTTATCTTATTTATTTTTTCACTTATAACATGATTGTGTTGCCTTTGACTAACCCTCTTTGTATTTCTACTTATATTTTTTTGGAGTTCTTTCCAATGCATCTAACAATTTCAATTTTGATAAGAAATTTAGGAGATATGACCCCACCAAGTTGAGGTACCAAAAATAATGAAGATGCATGGTTGATGCATATTTCTTAGCATGTTAACTTAAGAATCTTAATAAATGTATCCAAAATAAAATTATGTAATTTTGATAATGATACATATGGTTCTCTAGCAATAGTAACAACTTCACCCCTTTTAAACCTATTTAATATACTAATGTAACATATAAGGAACTTATTGACATTATTGAATCTATGGAAAACCAAGTAATACATGGAACTCATCCAAAGTAAGAAATATATGATATTTAAAGTTGATCTTCTTTCAAAAAATCTACCAAAAGTAAAATAAAGAAACCCATAGGCATAGTTGGCATTCCATTAGTTATCTTAAAGGAAACAATTGAATACTCATATTATAGCTATTAAAATGATGATTAAATATTTTTTGAGTATATGTTAAATTGACAAGTAAGATCAATAAGAACATTCTTAATTGGTTTGTAACAAACATAAGCTCTAGCATATAAAGGACCATAATAACCATTCACAAGTATCTCATCAAGTGAAAATGTACTAATTGTCATAGAAGAAGATGTAGAATTATTCTAATCATCATTAAGCATGCCCTCAAAATTAATTTTACAATCATGCAAATCAATATGCTTTAAAAAATTAATATTATATTGTACCTTATGTGAATATTGTGACTTAAAAAATCTATTGTTATAAGAAACTCTCATGGATGTAATTGACCAAATGGATATCACTTAACACCCTTACACACCAACATATCAATCTATAGAATTTTTTCTCAAGGCACATGAGAGTCCTAGTAGCTTTGGCTAGACCTATATAGTTGTATGAATAAACCTAACAAGTAATCATAAACATGAAAATAATAAATACTTAAGAAAATTCATACCAAAATCTAGTAAAAAATTCCTATGTATTAAAATACTTTTAAAATGGTTACAATGATGGGGTTTTTAAGCAATTTCTTTCTTGTACTACCTTGAGTATGATTGGAATGTTTCACATCTACTCTAGCTTTATCCTATCTTGAGCTACATATCTTAAAAGAAAATTGTGAAATCATATATAATTTGTTTGGTTAATAACGTTTGTATCACTCTTACGTATCTTTGGAAATGACCATTAATTTCGATAAATTAACAATACCTTCATAGTTGTTTCATTTTTTATAAATTTGTAAAAAATTATCTTAAAGTATCACAATTCCCAAATTCTTAAAAAGTAGTAATAGCACCTAGAGATGTTATCAAATGACCAATAGATACAAATATTTATAATCTTATCAACCAAAGTACTACATAAATTAACTACCAAAAACCTAAATGTGTAGTATTTCACTAATAAGACTATATAAATATTTGTGTATATCTATTATTTGATAACACCTTTAAGTGTTGTCACTTAGTATTAAAGGAGACTAAAATAGAAAACAAATAAAATGAAAATCATGTCATGATCCTAGCTTAAATATATAAAAAAATAGGTATAATAAAGGAAGAAAAGGCATTAATATTTCTAACAAGCAAATTCTCATGTTTGAGCTCACTAAAAACATTGGCTAGCAAATACCTAATTCTACCCTATTGTGTTTCTCTTGTTTCAAATCCTTGAACTTTGCCACTCATTATTTGTTTATTAGTATTGTATAGTACACATTACTATTAGATTTTTTTTCCCCCTCAATTAATTGTTGTTCAACAAGAGAAACAGTTGAATGCCAAAATCACTACCCCTTTAATGAATCATTAAATGGAGAGCTATTACATTCATATATGTCCCAACTTCAGAGTTTTCTTTAAACATTACCTCATCTCACAATCCATCATAAATAATACTTAGTGAAGTCCACCTTCTAAAGTATATCCATAGTCTAATTGTCCATTGATGAGATAATGGTGAGGATATACACTGCTACCATATACTTACTTACCACATAACACACTTACACTTCGAAGAAAATCATTTAATGCACATAAATAAATGAGCCAAACATATGTTTGATACGAATACCTCATGCCAAGATTTGATCCAAGTGTCAATTCTAGGACCTCCTCTTAAACCAACCACCTTGTTGGAGTTGCAATTAGTTTTAGATGATTTCAAATTATGAAAACATAAAATATGTTCAAAAGCTTGGAATTTTCTCAAAGTCATTTCTCTTTGCTATGGGATGTCAATTTTTAAAAAATACAAAATACAAAAATAAATTAAAAATCCAGAAACAAAAATCTTTTTAATGACTATCTATAGCCCATGACAATCATTTTATAAAATTTTAATGACTATTACCATCCCATGACAATCATTTTTAAAAAATTAATGATATTCATGGGCTATCTCACATCTGTTGTACATCTAAAAAATTTAGATCAACATATAGCCCTATGATGAAGAGATGAGTGTTGAGAAACTTGATCAATAGGTGTCTTAAGAGGGAGGTATATTTCAATTTGCATAAATTATCTCCTCATCACCAAATTTATTTTGCTAGTTTAAAGCTTATGTGTATGATGTTAAATAGTATGAGAGTTATGCTCAATTTTTGGAGATTCAGGGCTATGTCATTTTCAGGGCTAGATAGAAAAAGATTTCACTCAAAAATAGTAAATATCCATCATTTCATTCCCAAACACCACCAAACACTTTTTACAAGGGAAGAGCACTTGAAACCTCATAAACAAGCACCCCTAAAGCTCTGGAATCATGTTGCAATAGTCTTGGGCTCATTGTAATAAACTCCTCTTGAATCTGGAAAATCCTCTTGTAATAAGCATTAAGTAAAAGTCTTGAATTTGGAAATACCCTGCTACCTTCATTCGCCAAGCCAATTTCTCCAAAGTTAGGCTGGAAGAAAGTCTTGTAATAAGTGGTAATCATAGGGTGGACTCACAAAGTTAGGCTAGAAGGAAGTAGGATCACAAAATGGAGTTCCTTGAAGTGGGAAGTTAGTGCACAATTTGCTGCAAGTTTGAACATCAGTTTGAACTCCTATCTTTAGCTTAAGAAGTGAAATTCTATTTTAGGAAGGTTTTCCATAGTAAAATCCTCCATGATGACTGTTCATTGCTAAATTTCAGGTCTAGGAACCTTCTCTCTTCCTTGCCCTTTTCCTTTTTTTTAATAAGTAACCTATGCTAAGGTTCATTGCACATTGTAAAGCTAAATCTTAAGCTAAAGATGGGAGTTCAAACTGATGTTCAAACCTGTAGCAAATTGCGTACTAACTTCCCACTTCGAGGAACTCCATTTTGTGATCCTACTTCCTTCCAGCCTAACTTCATGAGTCCACCGAGCTGTGATTACCACTTATTACAAGACTTAGAACACAATGATCTACTAAGAGGGGGGTGAATCAGTAGATATTAGAAATTTTAGTTCTTCAACCCTTTTGCAGA
Source organism: Sequoia sempervirens (assembly GCA_007258455.2). Taxonomy (NCBI): domain Eukaryota; kingdom Viridiplantae; phylum Streptophyta; class Pinopsida; order Cupressales; family Cupressaceae; genus Sequoia; species Sequoia sempervirens. The sequence continues at coordinate 21,178 of VDFB02119139.1, forward strand.
TTCAACCTTAACTTCAAATGTGTAGATTGAAATAATAACATATATATTAGCCACAAGCCACAAAAGAGATCAACACATAACACAATATGTACTTGGAAAACCCAAGATGGGAAAGACCACAATGAGAAATGTTGCTAGGATCTACTATCCTAGTCCAGCCTCACAAGCTTCAAAGTTTAGTTACAATGTTTAGGGCTACAACCCAAGGGAGAAACAACTCCCTGTTTAGAAGCTAAAACTTCAAGGATGCTACTACACCCTATTCTGAGCTACAACTCAGTGCAAAATGGAGGCTATAACCTCGTGCAAAGTTTTGCAATATACTATGCATAAAACGGTTCTACAAAACCTAAGATGCATCAATACAACACATATGCTCTTTCTCTCTCTCTCTATGTTCTCCCTTACTCCACTATAACCAGCTACATGAATTTTCAAATTTTGTTTTCATTTACAGTTCACCTTCATCTGCAAAAACACTCTCTTCATTTTCCATTATATCTAAATAATTTCCCTGATTCAATTCATATACATTGGAATCATTGTTAGGGTTTTTCACCTACTTCCATAATTGTCAGAGCATCAAACCCAACACATACTGTCCAACTCGTCAGAAATCACCATACCTATGCATCAAGTCACACAAAATTTTATTCTATAACAGAGAATTTGCTAAGAATAACATTCTGTTAGACCCTAGAATCTGATATGCATTTAATGCATTCTTGTGATCAACAATATGATTCAATCTTTAAATCCTTTACAAACTATGCTGCTTCTTAACAAATCAAATTTTCATTCACATTGTTGCTGAGATAGTTGGAAAAATTAATTCTTTCTCCTATGTTGGTTTTCAGACCAATCCCTCATTTACACTTGTCATAGCCATCTCAGATCTCTACATTTTAACTCTAGTCATCTCATTTGTTTAGCAACACATCTCTCCCCCTTTGAAATCAATGGAAAAGGGTACACTCCACCTAAAGAGAGGCTTCAATTTTGAACACTACAACCATCAAGTCATTAGAATTGCTCCAATTTTTAATACTGCAATTTTCATGACTTGATAACATTAATCTTGACGAGGGTTGAATAACTGATCAACGAAGCTCCCCTTGGATACATGCACTATCACTAGAGATTAGTGATATGAAGTGGGAGAAACTACTCCCATCTTCTGCCTCAGGTATTCAAACTGCTCTTTCAAAAGGGGTTTTGTAAATATATCATCCACAGTTTGTTCCTTGGTGGGAATATACTCCATGCTGACTTCTTTATCTGCAACTTTTTCTCTAATGAAGTGATACTTGATTGATATATGCTTTGTTTTGGAGTGTATCACTGGATTATTTGAGATATTAATGGCACTTGAATTGTCACAAAGAATTGAAATGCACTCATTATACTCTACCTTGATGTCCTTTAAAGTTTGCTTCATCCATAAGACTTGAGTGCAACATGCAGCTGCTGCAACATATTCTACTTCTGTAGTAGAAAGAGTAATAGACTCTTGCTTTTTGCTCATCTAGGAAACTAATTTGTTTCCTAGGAAGAATGCACCTCCATTGGTGCTCTTTCTATCATCCACACTACCTATCCAAACTACATCTATATATGTTGTTAAAGTGGAATATTTGCATTTGGAATACCATAAACCATAGTCAACAGTACTTTTGATGTATCTAAAGATTCTCTTTACTGCATTGATGTGTGATTCTTTTGGTTCTACTTGAAACTGAGCTACCATACAAATTGCTTGCATTATATCAAGTCTTGATGTAGTTATATATAATAGACTTCCAATCATTGATCTATACAAAGTCTGATTTGCATCAGGTGACTCATCTGATTTACTCGCCAATAATCACAGGAGTACTAGCTGGTTTACAATCCTCCATGCCAAAAAATTTAAGCATTTCTTTTGCATACTTGATTTGTGATATAAAAATACTTATCAGATTGTGTAATTTGCAAACCAAGAAAAAATTTGAGTTCTCCTAACATGGAAATTTCAAACTCATCTTGCATGTTTGTGGCAAATATTTTGCACATTACATCACTACTACCACCAAATATAATATCATCGACATAAACTACAACAATGATCATTTGGTTACCCTTAGACTTGAGATATAGATTTCTATTAGCATAACCTTTCTTGGATCCTTGTTGTTGTATATATTGATCTAATCTTGAATACAAAGCCCTTGGTGCTTTCTTCAAACCATACAATTCTTTCCTCAATTTGTAGACATAATCATCATCCTTGATAGATGAAAACCTTCTGGCTGCTCAATATATACTTCCTCTTCAAGGTTTCCATTTAAAAATGCAAATTTGACATCCATTTGATATACCTTAAAACCTTTATACATATAAAATGCAAGAAACATTTTAATAGCTTCTAATCATGCAACTAGAGCAAATGTTTCTTCAAAATCAATTCCTTGTACTTGTGCATATCCTTTGCACACTAATCTTGATTTGTTTCTAGCCACAACTCCATCTTCATTTAACTTGTTTCTAAATACCCATTTTGTGCCAATTATATTCTTGTTTGATGGTTTAGGGACCAATTCCCAAGTTTTTCTCTTTTCAATCTTATTGAGTCTCTCTTCCATTTCTCTTAACCAACTTTCATCCTTACTATCTTCATCAAAACTTGTTGGTTCAATCTAAGACAAGAGAGTAGAGTTTACTTGTTCCTTGTCCTTTGCAAGTCTCCTTCTAGTCCGCACTCCTACATGCTTGTCACCAATTATCTGGTCAGCAATAAGTTGCTAGATAGCTTTTCCTCCCAGTTTGTTGATCTGCAACATCCTAATCTTCTCAAAAGTTTCAATCTTTTTAATATTAATTAATTTATGTTATATGTTAATGAAAAAATTTGTCATTCACTCAAAATTATAAGTTATTGGTGTTCTTCTTTGTAGAATTATTGGTTTCTTGAGAAGAGGATGGGGTTAAAAAACAAAAATATTTGTCATTCACTCAAAATTATAAGTTATTGGTGTTCTTCTTTGTAGAATTATTGGTTTCTTGAGAAGAGGATGGGGTTAAAAAATAAAAATATTTGTCATTCACTCAAAATTATAAGTTATTGGTGTTCTTCTTTGTAGAATTATTGGTTTCTTGAGAAGAGGATGGGGTTAAAAAATAGAGGCATCAAGGTCAAAAAGATGACCTTAAGGTGATCTATCACCTATGGATAATCATACAAGGTGGTACAAAGTGTTATAAATGTTGGATATTTGTGAAGAGATTTTTATTGTGAAGCTTTGGGAAAATATTCTTAATAAATACTATCTTGATATTAGAGTCGAGAAGAAGATATGAGATCTATGAAAGAAGGCATTAATAATAGAAGATAAAATCCCTCACATTCTCATTTATACCTTGATTACAATGTATAACATTGATGAAATTGACCTACAATCCTATGTTGGATTGAATGTGCTTCATGAAAAGATAAGTGAGATCTAGAGGAAAAATAGGTAGATAACTTAGAGTAGAACCATTTTAAGGTTTATTCCTTAATGAATAGAGAAAAATCTTAGCTATGAATTTATCATCAAGGTAATAATCAACACACATTGATCTATAAGGGATTCAATGTGTATATTAGGATTGATTATCCAATTATACATGTATGCAATGTTTAGCATGATGAACTATGGTTCTTGTGGATGATTTATTATAGCCAAATATATTATGTTGTGGAGGAGGTTTAAGGTTCCATCCCCCAAGGTAGAAGATGATGGGAGAATAGATAGTTAGCATTAGATTATTGGGATTTCTTGAATTAGATGGTAAATGATAGAGTAAGAGGCATAGGTTGGGACATTGAGGGTAAGAGATATTATTTTTTTCATTTTATGATAAGAGTGTGGCAAGGGTAGTGAGGTTAAGGGTAGGATAGGAGAGGGAGTGACAATAGTGGTAAGAGAGGATCAAGCAAGATAAGTGAAGGGTAAGGGTTAAGAGGGTGGCACATATGGGTAGGATGTAAAGCACTTGCTTAAGGGGACATGATCATAGTTAGGGGAGAGAGAGAGAGAGAGAGAGAGAGTAGAAATATCAGTTGGATGAGGAGTAGATAAGAAAATTTAGGTGAAGGAATATCTATTGGTGGAAAAAAGAAAAGAGGTTGGATAGAAGAGAGGGATGAAGGTAAGGGACATGAGTGTGAATAATATATCATATACCTTGTAACATCTCTAACCCCTAAATATGGGTAATGATGATATTTGTTAAGAAGTGTGCAAGTGAAGAGATTTAGGATTAGGTGGCATCATCAAGTAGGCTATGTTGGAGGAGAGACAAGAGGTGGTCAATTTGGTGAATGACAAACATAGAATCATCTAGTAGGGGTTCATTATCAAAGTGGTTATCTTTGTGAGACATGTAGAATGGGACATCATGTGGGTTGGATGGCAATTAAGGAAGGGTAATGAAATAAGGAAGAGGAAGGAAAATACATGAATAGGTTTAGTTGAGGGTTCCTAGAAGAGATACACTTGTATGAGGAAGGGATGGTCAAAGAAGGAAGGGTGATAATTTCTATCAAATAACAACAAAAATAATTCATCCTTATATACTATACGAAATTTGAGTAAAAAACTTATAGTTTTAATTTTTCAATGAAAATAATAGACAAAGACAATAGTGTAGTAAATGTACAATAACCTAATTTTGATAAGGTCTATAAGTTGCACATATTTTTATGATTAATCAAAAATAATTTTTTGTTGAATGATTATAAAATTAAAAAATCAAAGTAGAATTATCTAATTTCCGAACATTATTATTTCTGTATGAATACATGGATAATACTTAGGAGAAATTAATTTATTAGGCCTTTTTCCCTCTCAAATCTAATCTTTGAGTAGTTTTCTTTCTGAATGACTTGGACTAATGGAATATGAAAAGTAATGCAGGTTATAATTTGCTAAATCTTATATTGCTGGATTTTTTCAAAGTTACGAGAACCTTTAAAACAAGTGGCCCCTTATGTTTAACAACAATTGCACAACCAACCCTAAGTGAACCTAGTGAGTCAAGACCTAACATTCTCGAGCCTTGGGATAGCTAAGATTACCTCCAAATAAGAAATTTTAGTGATTCTTTCAAGAAATATGGGTTCTATTGTTCGAGTGGCAAGGATTTATCTGCATGTTATTGTGTGTGTAACAACCACGTCAATAGAATTGGCACTAGAAGGAGGGCCATTGTGAGTAAAATAAATTATATCCTTGACAATGAGAATCCTAGGGTTGAAATAGGCCTTAGGGAAACTTAGTATGGTATGAATATTGCAATTGTCCAAAAAATCTTTAACAAAAGACTTTTTTCTAAAAAAATTCTTAGTTTTAGATGGGTGGACAGATGTAGAACCCGTGACACAAGAGAACATAGTGAGATCAGTTGTATATTTTTTCTAACTAGGATGAGTCTGGCTATCAGCAAAGTAATCCCTTTAAGTAAAGCATCTTTGTTTAGGAAAAAAGTTAAGAGTTATCAAAGCTTACATCCGCTAGGGAAAATTTTAAGAAGCCTAGTAGAATTGTCAATAATATGGTTCCAAAGGTTAATAAATTTGAATTTTGTAATTCTATAGATTTGAGGTTCCCTATTGAAGAAGGTAAGAGAACAAGAAATTAAGAAGGTGTTGCAAAGGGAAGCGAATATCCAAGGAGTCATAAGCCCCCAAACACAATGGTGCAACCAAAAGTTTTAGGAGTAAATCTAAAAAGGGAAGTTGTCTAACACTTAATGTTACAGTCAAAATGTCAATCCTTTATTTTCCCAATTTGTGATAGTTTCAATCCTAATTTGTAAAAAGGGGATAATGAAGAAATTTCCTTGGACAACATACTAATTAGCGTTTGGTCTAATGATGGGAAGGGCGAAAATATGCACTCCAAATAATTGTTTGGAGTAAGGAAGGATTGTTCAATAGCAAACAGTCAAACTCAAAGAGAAGATCACATTTCTGAAATTCATGATAAAGAACTATACGATAAATTGGAATCCAACAATATTGAGAGTCACTCAAAATAGGCGGTCATTTAGGTTGCATGTATCCATATTATGGAAATAATTAGAAAATACATATTTGATTCCACATACTTTCATTTCAAAGAACACAAATTGATGCATATGTAGGGGAGAGGGGCCTATAGTGGAGCAGGGTCCAATAGTGGGGATAGAAGTAGTCCACAGTGAGCCCCATAGTAGAGCATCTTAATATCCAATTGCAAAATACTTTTTATCCATAAAATACACAAACTGACAAATCATGTGATGCCACATTAGTGCACTAATAAAATATGAATTAGTGCACCACTATCGGCCTCACTTTTTTTTTGGCCCTTTTTCGAAACCTCAACAAAAAGCATGCTAATGTGACATCATATTTGATGATGTGACCATAAAACGAAATATAGAAGCACTTGAGTTGCCAAATAAACAGTTGTACAAAATTGGGATTGATTTGAAATTTTCACATAGGATTTTGAAAAACACAAAGTTAGGGTGCTCCACTATGGGCCCCTCTCCCCTATATCATTTTAACAAAAAAAACATTTATCATAATTTAAAGATAAATTGACTAAAATTCAAACAAAAAGTGTAGCAAAATCTGTCTATAAAAGGAAATTCTTCTTCTTCATGACCAATTATATCATAATTCGAAGCTTTTATTATAGTTTAATGTGTTAGGGTTATTTTTGGTTTAGGGTTAATTGTAGTTGGTAGGTTTATAAATATTAGGGTGTAGGTTGGCTGAGTTGGTTTGTTCCTTGCTTAAGTCTAAATCTATCATGGCAAAGAGCATAATTGCATGCTTGCACAATCATTAATGCATAAACTACATACTTTATCATGAATTTTAAAATAATTGCATCATCATAGAAGAGAAAAGACAAGATTTAAACACTAAAAATTTATCATTAATTGGATTAACAAGTATATTTCGCATACATTATGTGATAATACAAACTTTGACGTATAGGCGCCAAGAGTTCTCAAAATAAGCGACCCAAAATTCAACACATCACACAAGGAGAAAGGTAGTACTTCTGCATTTAATGCTAGATTGCTTGAAATCTAGAAGTACACTCCAAGTTGGCTCAATCTCTCTTACCAAAGTAAGAAATATTAAATCAACTTAAGTTTTATGCGGAATTAAGTATGGGGAGCGGTTGTAGAAATTAAATCGCATTTCGATAATTACACCATCATCATGTAAGTTCCTTAGCCAAGATTAGGTGATGTCAGGAAATTATCCAAGTGTGCACGAGAGATTCATTCTCAAATAAATGGAGTGGCAGGCATGGTTAATTTCATAAAGGGTTAAGGTATTTTAATAAGGGTGCAATTGAGTGTGTGAATTGTCAAAAGCCATAGTGACAATTAAGAAAATTTTTAGTAGGATGGGCATTCGCTTATGCACAAGGCCGAGGTGTTATGATGAGTTGACAGTGCATTAATTCAGGAGTAGGGATTAATGCAAGAATTTTGAATAAGATTTCCATTGTTTTCTGTAGTTGCAGCAAGTTTTTGGCTCTTGTACGGCCTGTACAGCCCTGCTTATGGAATAAAACCAATTGCATGTTATATTATTGTGTTCCCTCTTTCATTTGGCATTGGTTTCATGAATTTTCATCATGTTTTGAGAAAGCTATTGAGATTTTGCCAAAAACTGTCCTAGTTTTGTTGTGATTTTTTGAGTTTCAGGTCACTTTCTTGGTTTGGTATGAACTGTACGACCTTGGTAATGGCTTGAAACCAGTTGCACGTTAAATATTGTTGAATCCTCTTTCAAATGGCGTTGATTTCAAGATATTTCATCAAGTTTTTCCTGGTCTCTAAAGATAAAGTTAAAATTTTCACTTTGACTTCTTTCGTTGTAGTTCAAATGCCTAAAAATCGTGGGTAAAGTTTATCGAGTTTTCTCAATCTTCAAAAATGTGGGAACAAGTCACAAACGCTTCCTCTCAAAATTCTCGATCTTGATGATGAGTTTTGTTATCGAGAAAAACATCTGTTGGTGGAAGTCGAGAAAAACTAGTAATTCTACCAACTAATCAAAAACTTGGGTCTTTCTCTTTCCTAGTTACCCACTATTCGCCTTTCGGTATTTATTTCGTAGCTTTACCTCAGGTTTGACACTTGTCACCAAATCTGACTTACCACTATGTTCTTCACTATTTCCCATGAGAACTAATTTACACAGGTACCTACATTTCTTGTTATAACTTGACATCTCTAAGGACCCGCATCAACATAATGTCACTTTTCAAATGAAACATTAAGCATTTATTTAACTCATCAGAAGAAAATACTATTAAAATGTGTTTGTATGTTCTTAATCTTTTCCACTGTATATTTGTGATTAAAATAATGCTTTACTTGAGTTTTTGACTTTTTATTTTTTACAATATTTCAAGAATTTTGGCATCATCGAGAATTTTGGAGGCTAATAGAAAACGTCATGTTCTTCCTTTGCAACGAACTTTTCCTGAATCTCGATTACTCAATTATGTTATTACCTCATGTTGGCACTCTCAAATTTCACAAATTTGAGATGCCCATTTCAAGATTTTGCCTCTCCACTTTCAGAAGTGCACCTGAAGAATCTGCTTAAGTGACCTACTTTGGAGGGTCATATTTTGGAGCCTGTTGATTTTGGTGCAAAACCCATTTGCACACCCACTCATATGTCCTATGTGAGTAGGCATGTCAAGTTTCAACTTCCCACGATGAGCTTTGTCAGGGTTTCAAAAAGTGAAGTTGGAGGGTTTTGACACTTTTCTACTATTTGCAAACCTTAATTTCTGTAAAGTTGCCTCCCGTTTGAGCTTGCATTTTGCAACTGGTTGACTGTCAAGTCAAACCGATTGTTGTTCTCAATTCTCCATGCCAAAGTGAACTCACATGTCAGTTTTCAGAGCTTTATGAGTTGATTTGCTATTTTTGGCAAATCAAAACCAAATGGAATTTCTTCAGCTTTGCAAACTGCATTTACAGAAACCTTTATGAGAGGTCAACTTTGACCTTTAGTATCTTTTGATGGGTTATGATTCAAGCCAAGCCCTCTTGCACACGTGTTCACTGTGCCAAAATGATTCACTGTGTCCAGTGGCAGCTTGCCAGGAGTTGATTTGGTATTTTTCCAACGAGGTGATTAAGTGAGTTTTAATTGGTTCAGAACAGCTGATTGTTGCAGAAAGTTCAACTGAGCAACTTTGATGATTAATATTTTTCACGTCGTAACTCCTTTTTCCGAGCCATCTTTTGCATTCAAATCTCTGGACCAATGTCTACATGCCTGCAAGTTTTTATGTCTCTAGGAGATCATTGGACTAGTTTTCAAGGCCAATTCCGGAGCCAACTTGGCCAATTTTGCTTGTTTTTCAAAAGTGTCAGAAAAAAATTTTTAATGGCAAACTTGTTTAGATTTTCTCGCCGCAGGATTTCACAAGTTGTCACAAACCGATTTGAGTATGAAAGTTGTTTGAAAACGAATTTTTTTTTAGTCGGGCTACATGGGCCCTGACATGCTCCATGCTCCATCCTGCTTGAGCACACTATGGTTTTGAAGGGCATGAATTGCTAAACATTGTTTCAACAGTAGATTCTCATTTGTCATTGTTACAGATTTCTTCAATTGACTTAAAGAGAATAATGCCATTCACCATGGACGAAGTCACACTTGTAATCTTGCTTGATGGTTTGAATTAACTCCATGACACTGAAAAGTTAAGATTTTTTGAACAGCAATATTGGGCGACAAAGAATGCTCTGTTTTATATTGTACAATACTGAACTATATGAGGGTGATTGGAAAACAATATGCTTGGGAAAGCTGAAATCATGGGTGAGGAAATGTTCATTTCTCATTTACATGATGGTATTAAGCTGTGATTCCCCTTGTGCAGTCTAATGATCTAAAAAGAGAACAATGGAAGGGAAGGCTTCAATGAACCCAATAACACAGCAACTAGAGGAAGGCCAAGCACCCCTCAAGCAAAAGTGGCTTGACTTCAAAGCAAGTGCAAAGACACCACAGGATAAACCAAAACGAACCCGTTAAAAGTTTTAGAGACCTCAAGCAAATGCAAACAGAGGAGTCAACACCGTGGCTTGAGCTAAGATCATAATGCACAATATGAATTTGTTGAAATGTTTTCTGGAACTTTCAAGCAAACATGAGGCTGCCATTGTGAAGAAACAACAATGCAGCATTAAAAATATCAGATTGTATCTCAGTTGAAAATGGCTCACTGAGAGGAGAAGCTCGTGCACTGGCAGGGAGTAGGTAATAAGATGACTCTACAGAGTTTCTTCACCATAAAGAATATGAATGCCACCAGTGATAGCTGATAGGAATGAGGACATATATGCAGAAAAGTGAAAGGAGCACCATTCAGGCAAGTAGCTAGTTTATGAGAACGCCTCCTAACAAGATTTGTATGCAATGAAAATTGGAATGCCAGATAATAGTGGACGGGCTTCTCTATTGGAACGAATCAAAATGAAACTCCAGAGTACGCATAAATGTATTTGTTTAAAATGCCTTAAAAACTTTTAAACAAATGCAATGGGCAAGGTATGCACGCCCATCAAATCGATCAGAATGCCTTAAAATAAATGTGATCTCATGGGAAATGCTACGAGCAGGATACATCAAATGAAGTATGTTGAAAAGGGTGTAATAACTTCTAATGCACGCAAGGAATGCAGGATGCCATTGATTCAACAAGGGCGCGGCAAAAGGAAACAAAGCCATTGCAATGGATTTGTTGAAAAGTCCACAGGAGCTTTTAAGCAAATAATGGGGAGGCGCTAATATATAAAATGGATTTGTTGAAATCCTTACAAAACATTTGAGCAAAAGCAAAACGGTTTGAAGGAATGAGCCGGCACCAGAAATCTCAAACAAATGCGGGTCAGAGCAAAATGAGGAAGGCGTCATAACTTGCAGGGAAACTTTGAGGGAACCCGCGCATGAAGAGATCTGCGCTTGTGACGAGAACACATAAAAAAGAAGAGGCTGTGAACATCCATCAAAATGCAACAGGGGCGCCATGGTGAATGCAAGGATGCACAAAATGGAGCAGCTGAAGGGGCTCGATGGAGTGGAGCCAACGCATGAAGGAAAACCGTGGGTTGAAGGCACACCAAAATGACTGTTGAAAAGGCCATAGAGGCTTTAAATGTGCACCAATGAAGAGACTCTGAGGAACGCATCAGATGTTTGTTGATAGGTCCTCAAAAAACATCCCAACAAACAGAGGAATGCCATATTCCCTAGAGATGGAACACGACCAAGAGGAAAAGTAGGAGCAATTGGAGGTGGGTTACGCTCTTGTGAGCAATGCTCAACCACAATGCAGCAGAGCCAGAGGCATTAATGGGTGCACACCAGAGTAGGACTCAGCAGGGGATTCAAATCCTTTTCTTGTTGTGGTGTCATTTTAGAGATTTGCAAACTTCCAGACCTCGCCGAAATGCGCTCCCCTCTCAAAGAGCTCCCAGTCTCGCATCCATCCTGTGAAAAATTTGAGGGACATGTTAGTAACCATCAAGACAATAATTATTAATAATGAGAAAATATGGAGGTTGGAGAAGCTATGTTACCTTTATCAGACCCCTGTGCTGCAATGGCGATCACTGCTAGAACAATGCAGAGCACAAAACCGTGGAATATCCGTGTTCTTTTTCATAGTTGTCACTCTCCATAGTGGACGCAGCCAGCCATTCTCCTTTCAAAACTGCTGCCTGTAATTTTCTCCAACTCACTTTTAAAAATCCAGCTCAGTTTAAAAATCCCGCTTGATTTTGAAAATCCCGCTCATTTTTTAAACTTTCTACGGAAACGTCTGTCCCGGTCTCCATCTGTTTGTGTGGCCGTCTGTTTCGTTTGGTCCGTCAAGTCTGCACGGGATCCAAGCACGCACGTTGGCGAGAGAAACGAGGAAGGCAGAGGAGCTGGGAAGAGAAAAACGAGGCAGCAGCATCCATGCCATGCATCCATGGCCCGGTAGAAATTGTTGCCTCTATAGCCAGTGCCATCACCCAGCTACCCTTAAAACACACGCTCCATCACTCTGCGAAGTTAATGTGCTCCCCCTTCTGGTGTACATGCAGGTACTTTCGTGCTACAAACGATGATTGACGGATGTGCGCCGTGGGGAAACCAGGCGGCGGCACTATCAGATCTGGGACTGCTGTGGCTTCTTGGCCTAGAAGGAATCCTGTACTTGCGGCCGAAATTACGAGGAAAAGTATGGTGGGAATGCCCAGTTTGGCGGCGAATCCAGAAGCCCAGTACTGTGTAATATCGTGGATTACAAAATCCGGAGAAATCCTTTCCAACAGGGCTTCGAATGGCTTCTGCCAACCGTCCATGGCTTTCATAAGCAGGTCAAATGTGCCTCCTTGCTTCAAATTTGCAGTTGACTCAACGCCTACGGGCAACCCGTCTACGGAGGGTAGTGGAAGCTCCAGCAGTTCGATTTCTGGGATGGGGTGTAGCTGCGATATCTGCTGCTTGATCCATCTGATATTGAGGGGAGCGGAGAGCAAGGAAATCTTGAGACCGTGAGCACCCAAATTATTGGCCAGCTCTAAGAAGGCTCTCATGTGGCTGAGTGAAAGCCAAGGAACCATCATAACATGGAGCTGTCGCTTCTCTTCTTCCATTCTCTGAAATCAAAATGTATGTATTCCATTGAAGACCGCTCGAGCGCTTGTTTAAAAGGTAGCAGATTTCCCGGCGTTATTATCCATTGGGTGAAGATAGAGTATGAACAACAAAAACCTATCAGTCCGTACATCGTATTCTTAAACCATTATTTACCCGTCTCAATTGATCTTAAAATTATTAGTCGCTAGATTCTACGATCATGAAAGTCCCAAAGGGCACATAAGCTAAGATAAGGTGTGGAATAACCTTTGCCTCACCTACGGCACCAAATGTATAGTAATTTCTTGTCGGAGGACCGTATAAGGGAGAATACATACTTGTAATAGTTCTATTCATTTATAGAACGTATTCATAGTGTTATTGCATCATAAGGTGTACGGATCATGTATATATAAAAATATTTTTGAGTTAATATGTTAGAAAATATAGTCCAAGGTAAGGTGAGGGCGGCCAGGCTGCGGGGAAACCTCTGAGTCACCAAAAAAAAATATATGTTAGAAAATATAATTTGATTTGTGCATAGAAAACAATTTATTTTTATTTTTCATTTTCTATATGTAAAGACATGAAAAGTATGAAGCATTAGGTTCTTATGTTTTTGTGTACAAAATATTTAATTTTGTAGGTACAATTTTATTTTGTAGATTAAAGTAATAATGATGAGAAGGATATGTCTAAAGGAGCTATTTGAAATATGATCGTATATATATTTTTATAATAAATTGGAAAAATCTTCTATAAAACCTTTAATTTTATTTGCAATAGAAAGTTGATGATACATACACATTATAAGAATGCATGAGGTAAGATCAAATATATGCAAATGTGTGTAAATGGAGATAAGTGAAAATTTGCAAAATGATCCCAACTTCACATAAAAATGAATTAATTATCAACATTTAATCATATTGAAATATTCTTTCAAAATGAAAACAAAATTAAATAAGAATTGACATGGGTACAAAAATAAATTAAAAATTATGTCTTAGATGGCTTCTTGTCATTATGCACCCACAAAATGTATGGAATAAAACAAAATTTGTCCTCTCTCCATCCACACACAACAAAAAACAAACACAATGATTTTGAATGCACACCAACAAAACCACAATCTAATCTTCAATGCTTTACGAGACCTTATATCTCTAATACCAATTGAAGGAATTTAAAATATAAAAGAGAATAATGATTCAAAATTTTCTATCCATTTTTGTGAGTAAAATGTTGTATACATTTACAGTAGAAAATGTAAATAAATAGAAAACTAAAATCTACAAATACCAAATAACTTTAATAACTAATCACATTAACAATGTTCATTATCTTGCAATCATATTTATTAGGATAATAATTAATTGAATCATGCACATCATGAATAAATACTTTTTTTAAATGATATATTTAAGTTATATATTATGTTGTTTATTTTTATAATTTTATTAATATCATAATTTCAGATCACTTCCAAATTAATGTCATTTTAGATTTTAAATTTTAAAAAAATGATTAAACTTCACTAAATCTATATATTATAATCATTTTTCCTTAAATATACATTAATTTTTAAAACTAATATATTTAAATTATATATTATGTTGCTTATTTTTATAATTTTATTAATAACATAGTTTGTTATAATAAATTAGAGAAATTTTATGTAACAACTTTAATTTTATTTGGAATAGAAAGGTAATGATACATACACATTATAAGAATGCATGAGGTAAGATCAAATATATGTAAATATGTGTAAATGGGGATAACTGAAAGTTTGGAAAATGATCCCAAATTTACATAAAAATGAATTGTTTATTGACATTTAATCATATTGAAATATTCTTTCAAAATGAAAAGAAAACTAAATAAGAAATTACATGGGTACAAAAATAAATTAAAAATTATGTCTTATATGCCTTCTTGTCATTATCCACCCACAAAATGGATGGAGTAAAACAAAATTTGTCTTCTCTACATCCACACACAACAAAAAACAAACATAATGATTTTGAATGCACATCAACAAAACCACAATCTAATCTTCAATGCTTTACAAGACCTTTGTATAGCTCTAATACCAAATGAAGGAATTTAAAATATCAAAGAGAATAATGATTCAAAATTTCTATCTATTTTTGTGAGTAAAATGTCGTATACATTTAGACTAGAAAATGTAACTGAATAGAAAACTAAAATCTACAAATACCAAATAACATTAATAACTAATCATATTAACAATGTTCTAAATGACTTGTCATAATAGGATACTAACTTAGGATTACCTGAGGAAAAGGGGATTTTAGATCTCAAATAGGGTGTTTTTATGTAAAAGTAGTGAAGAGTTTGTTGATCATTTATTACTGAATTGTCCATTTGTTGTTGGAGTCTGGGAGCTGGCTTTTGAAAATTTGGGTACCCACTTGACTATGTGTAGGGACCTCAAATCTTCCATTTTGGGTTGGTCTGGTCCCTTTCAACATTCTATCCCTAGAAATATTTGGAACCAAGTCCCCCCATCATCTGTTGGTGCTTGTTTTGAAATAGAGAAATAACCAGATTTTAAAGAATATTAAGATGAGTCCTAAGGAGGTTTTTGGCATTGGGCTAAAGCTTATTTCTAAAAATGTTTCAATTTATGCTTGGAAAATCCTAGACAAAGAATCTCTAGAGTGGAAGATCAAAATGGCTAAAGCTTGGAACAAGAATTCAGAGATCAACTCCTTTGACAACTCTAAGGTCTAGGCTAGATGGGACATAGTTTGGAAACCCCCAAATCCAGGGTGACAAAAACTCAATTTTGATGGTGCAGCCAAGGGGAATCT
This sequence comes from Sequoia sempervirens, assembly GCA_007258455.2. NCBI lineage: Eukaryota > Viridiplantae > Streptophyta > Pinopsida > Cupressales > Cupressaceae > Sequoia > Sequoia sempervirens. The sequence goes on from VDFB02119139.1 coordinate 36,709, forward strand.
TGGCAGGGCTAGCATCAGGGGTAAAATCAAGGATAACAAGGGTAACTTTGTGGTTGTTTACTTGAGGGTTATTGGAATTCAAACCATTGCAAAGATGGTTGTCGTTGCACCAAATGATCAAACTGTTCATGCCCAATACAGCCGTTGGAATTATACAAGATCAAGATCCATAGGAGGTGGTTAAACCATGTCATGAAGTGTTGTGTTGGACTACACCTACCATAGGAAGAGGAGACCAAGGGTAACACCTTGCAACAATTCCCCCCAGTGCAAGTGCAAGGTTCGAACCTGTTACCTTGGCTCTAATACCAATTATTGCAAAGAAGGTTGTCATTGCACCAAAAGATCGACCAGTTAATACCCAATACAATTGTTGGATTTATACAAGATCAAGATCCACATGAGTGGGCTAAACCATCTCACAAGGCCCAAGTGTTGCGCTGGACTACGCTTATCACAGGAAGAGAAGACCAAGGGTCACACCTTGCAACACAAACCTCCATGATAGCGAAAGCCAAGGCACTACTAAAGGTGTCCAGTTAGCTATTACTATGGGGATAATGAAACAACACGTACAAGGGGATTCCATGTCAGTGATTGATTCAATCAAATTTGGCAGGTTATTAGGATGGAACGCCAGAGATATCCTTTAAGACATAAATCACATGGTTTCAAAGCTTGATATGAAGATCTTATCTCACATCTTTCGAGAGGGAAATCAAGTTGTTGATGCTTTGTCTAATATTGGCTCTTCTTGGAGCATTTCTAGGTGTTGGAGGAGTATTGGGAACTTACTGCCAAAGTTACATGGTATTATCCCTAAGGAACATGGCACCTTTGTTACCCATGTTGATAACTAATTATGTTATTGTTAAGGTTTTATGGGTTGTCCACATATTTTTACTTTGGGAAATGTGGACAAAGAAGGGTGATGAGGTGTTAAATGGTTGGCACCTCATTTGAATAATTGGGTGAAGGATGTGGTTATAGAGCTAATTATGAGAGGTTATGGGAAGTACCATTGGTTAACGACTAAGATTGGTTGGGCCATGCACAAATTTAATTTACGATCTTGTCGTAACCTCAGGATACCTATATAGACTTCCAATTTCAATTTCAATGTGACTTATTCATGTCGTGTGGAGTTCATACTAAGTCCTCTCAACAATGCTAAAAAGTTTCATCAAATAAAAGATAGATACTTAGGGATTTCTAAATTTGGCATCGCGACCATTTGGAATTGGTACTTGTGCATATGCAACTTGAAGGGAAAACCTATCAATGTCATCATTTTTCGCAACCTAAGCCTTTAGTGTCTCAATATTTTCAATTATGGGCCTGCGAAGATTTCCTCTTTGCAAATAACTTCTGGAATGTATAATTTACAGATCTTCTTGTTTACTCAGATTCATCTTGGTTGGCTTAAAAATAGTATTTTTTGGGTGACCTCTCACATTGAAATACATTTTGATTTCTTTCTCTTGCAGGATTACATGTACCTGAGAGTGAAGTGTGGCAATATGGGTGGTGACAGGGTGTGGTAAAAGCTAGACAACTACAAGGAATTTTGAAAGGATACTCTGGCTTGGCACATTTGTGTCGAAGGTGAGTAGGCACCATTAATGGAGTGCTTAGTGGGATACAATGTGAGGATTTCAACTCATTTTGTGAGCTCTTCAAAAGATAGGAGGGTTACGATGGGAGGTATCTCCTTTGAGGTCAATGAGGAGGTCATAGCTTAGGCACCTAGGATTTCATGCAGTGGGAAGAAGTACACTAAGCACACCAAAACCTAAGATAATGAAAACCTCAATTCTTTCTTTACAGAAAATGAAAAACCAATCAGGTCTTAGTCAGGTTTCAAAATGGAAGCACTCCCTTATCCTTGGGACCAATTTTGTCTAGCTTTAATGAAGTATGTTACCTTAGAAGGTAGGAATAGGGTGTTTTATTATTACCATATGCCTCTTCTCAATCATCTTCATCACAAAATGTTGTTGATTTTTACTTTTTTTATTTCTTATTAATTTAGATATTTTTGTTGAGAAGTGTTTGGACACTGCTACCTAAAACCCTGATGAAATGCCCCCTTGCCACTCCACCAGAGCCTCATCCTGAGGCTTGTTCATTCCATCTGGCTCTCTATCTGCCCAACCTATTTCTATTCTTCATATTGAGTAACTTGAACCCCCTGACTAGCCCAATGTGATTCCCTCTTTGGCCAGGTCTAAGGGCCCTAAAAGGAAAACCCCTCCGGTGAACGCCGAAACCCCTAAGCCTAAACCTCCTGCCAAGAAAAAGAAGGGTGGTGTGGGAACTACCCAATCAAAAGAAATAACTAGGCTTTGTGAGCTCAAAACTGCTCCCCACAAGATGAACAACAAACCTACAACAAGGAAAAAGGTAAAGGAAGAGGGTAAATGCCAGGTGGAGCTATCGGCCGTGGACTACGAAGGGAAGAACAATGTAGGTAAATACTCTAAGGTGGACACCATTGTGGCTACTACTATGGATACAAGGTTGGAGAATACCAGCATTAGGAGATCCCACATAGTAGCGAAAAATAGTAAGAAAGTGTCGTTGAATAATATTTCTAGTGATGAGGAGCAGTTTGACAGTAAAGGCAAGAGGAAGGAGGAAGAGATGGAGGAGATGGAGGAGGAGGAATTTGTGGAGGGTCTAGTCACTTTTATGACTTCAACAAGATGCTCAAGGAGGATTCGATCACCCAATCCTTGGACCCTAGAGCTATGGAGGAAGATAATTTGAAGATAGTGGATAAGGTTGATGATTATACCATGCTACTAGAGCGGATGGATAAACTCAAAAGGAAATTTGCTGGGTTGACCTGATTCACTGTCAAAACGATCCACAATATTCATAATCTTGCAATCATATTTACTAGGATAATAATTAATTGAATGATGCACATGATGAATAAATGGTTTTATATATGATATATTTAAATTATATAGTTATTTATTTTTATAATTTAATTAATATCATAATTTGACATCACTTCCAAATTAATTTCATTTTAGATTTTAAATTTAGAAAAATTATTAAACTTCAATAAATCTATATATATTGTAATCATTTTTGATAAATATACATTATTTTTTTAAAATAATATTTTTAAATTATATATTATGCTGTTTATTTTTCTAATTTTATTAATATCATAATTTGTTATAATAAATTGGAGAAATCTTCTATAAAAACTTTAATTTTATATGGAATAGAAAGTTAATGATGCATACACATTATAGGAATGCATGAGGTAAGATCAAATACATGCAAATGTATGTAAATGGAGATAAGTGGAAGTTTGTAAAATGATCCCAACTTCACATAAAAATGAATAGTTTATCAACATTTAATCATATTGTTCAAAATATTCTTTCAAAATGAAAACAAAACTAAATAAGAATTGACATGGGTACAAAAATAAACTAAAAATTATGTCTTATATGCCTTCTTGTCATTATGCACCCAAAAAATGTATGGAATAAAACAAAATATGTCTTCTCTACATCCACACACAACAAAAAACAAACACAATGATTTTGAATGGAATCTGATAAAACCACAATCTAATATTCAATGCTTTACGAGCCCTTCTTATAGCTCTAATACCAATCGAAGAAATTTAAAATATAAAAGATAATAATGATTCAAAATTTTCTATCCATTATTGTGAGTAAAATGTTGTATACATTTAGACTAAAAAATGTAATTGAATAGAAAGCTAAAATCTACAAATACCAAATAACTTTAATAACTAATCACATTAGCAATGTTCATTATCCTACAATCATATTTATTACTAAGGTAATATTTTGTTGAATCATGCACATGATGAATAAATGCTTTTCTTAAATGATATATTTAAATTATATATTATGTTGTTTATTTTTAAAATTTTATTAATATGATAATTTGACATCACTTCCAAATTAATGTCATTTTAGATTCTAAATTTAGATAAATTATGATTAAACTTCTGTAAATCTATATAGATTACAATCATTTCTTCTTCAATATACATTATTTTTAAAAAATAATATATTTAAGTTATATATTATGTTGTCTATTTTTATATTTTTATTAATATCATAATTTGTTATAATAAATTAGAGAAATCTTCTATAACAACTTTAATTTTATTTTGAATAGAAATATAATGATATATGCACATTATAAGAATGCATGAGGTCTGATCAAATACATGCAAATGTGTGTAAATGGAGATAAGTGAAAATTTCTAAAATGATCCCAACTTTACATAGAAATGATTTGTTTATCAACATTTAATCATGTATTGAAATATTCTTTCAAAATGAAAATTAAACTAAATAAGAATTGACATGGGTACACAAATAAATTAAAAATTATGTCTTATATGCCTTCTTGTCATTATGCACCCACAAAATGTATGGAATAAAACAAAATATGTCTTCTCTGCATCTACACACAACAAAAAACAAACACAATGATTTTGAATGCACACCAACAAAACCACATTCTAGTCTTCAATGATTTACAAGACCTTCTTATCGCTCTAATACCAATTGAAGGAATTTCAAATATAGAAGAGAATAATGATTCAAAATTTTCTATCCATTTTTTTGTGTAGTGCCCCTCCATGTTCAAACATTTATGATTCTTACGTTAGATGGTAGTGGATTTATGTTGTGCTTTTTAGATACTCTTGCTTGTGGTTAGGACATTCTATAATGGCATGTTACTATGTTAGGTACTGTAATACTCAAGACTTGTTAGATGTTGATTAGTCTTTAACTGTTTAGATGATGATTATGACATGTTTACGAATATACTAGTAGAAATATAATGTGTTATCTTATTTTGGAGTAGTTTATGATTTTTGATGTTACACGGGATGTTATTTGATACATTATATGATGCTTTTAAATGTTATTTAGGTGTGAAGGGAAGGATGTTGTATTTCTCACTTGTGAGAACCCTATGATGTTGTAATTGCATTTCACTAGGTATGTGATGGTTATATGTATGTGCAAAGACATTTTGTGTGTTGGAGGTTGTGGGTACTAGGCATCGAATGCTCCTAAATTGGAAAGTATGAGCATGTCTTAAACCCAATGGATCATTTGATCGGAGATAACACTTGGTCCCCTAACCTAGCCTTCATCATTGAAGAGGATGAGTACCATGTTTCGCACCCAGTCAGTGTTGTCATTATGGGACCAATATGGTCAATTAGTGTTGTCTATGGTCTTGCTTGTTGATCTATCTTTGTGGTCAGGTATTGATTGGCATTTATTTTATTTGATTTAGAATTGTTTGATAATTGTTACATTAAAATAAAATTATTAAGTTAAAATGGTATTTTCGATAAGTAAATATAATGTATAAATATATAATCATAGCTTATGATAAGATAAATTATAATGTAATGCTAAGTTAATAAATAAAATATTATAAAGTTGAAATATAGAGTTAATTATTAAATGTAAATAAAAATGGAGTATGTCTTGATAAATAGTGTGAACCCTCAATCTACTTTTTCATCAAACAAAGACCACAAAGTTACCTGTTAGTTCAAAACTAGCAAACCTCAGATTCCCTATAAAATTAATTTGAACACAAGAATAATAGAAACAAAGCATGAAAGCAAAGTAAACGAAATGAAACATTATTCAAATGACCAAACCAACATCTTATAGGGGGATTGGTGCTATTGGGATGTGCAAAATAGCGCTTTCCCAACCCCTTTAGATAAGCTAAATGATAAAATGCTTTGAAGATGGAGTGAATTGGACAAAATCAGTTCTTAATTGAAGAGAGTGACTTTGCATAAGCTTTTTGGATTTGATCTAAAGATTGTGGAGGATTTGATGAAGAATGGTGCCTTTCATTTATAGATTTTCAAGTTGGAAGAGAGCTCAAAATAGAGCAATGTGGGATAATGATTTGGCCAATGAGATGAAGCCACTTGTCAACTTGTCATAGGTTGAGAAATTTGCAAGTTTTGGCCAATGTGCCCAAGAGAGGGAGATTCAAATTTGAATTTGTGAATTAAATGTTGAGAGGGGGACATGAAAGAGAGAAGTTATTACAATGTTGGAAGGGACAAGTCAACTTGTCTTCATATTCAAACTTTAGGGAATATTACATTTTTATGCCAAGTTGAAAGAAAATGATGAATTTATAAATGAATTGAAATGATTTATTGGTGCAAGTGGGAAAAGCTAGAGGATGTGATGGGTGGTTATATTACGTAAATCAGGATTAGATTAGCTTAGGTGATGATTAGTTGATTTTGACCCATTTGACTTGAATATTTTGATTTATTTAAATCAAGAGGGAGAAACATGACTTTTGAGATTTAATTAAATAAAGTATGGTTTATTTAATTAGAAGGTTGATGTGAGACTTTGATTTATTTAATTTAAATGAATAACCTTAGGAATGAATTAAATAGTCCTGATTTACTTAGTGAATGTATTTGATGAGCTTGATTAATTTAATGAGCAGATGAATATGAACTAAGTGCATAATGCTAATTTCACGTGTCTACATTTTTCCCATCTTTGAAGCAATGTACTTGCTATTTTGGTTCAAAGAATATTCTTACTGTGACCAAATTTAAAAAAAATTAGATTTTTTGGATGCCCCAGTAGAAAGAAGTACACTAGTACATTGCCCCCTCGAGAGATCAACTAAAAGGATTTGATTTGAAGGTCGATCTCGCGATAAAGAAGTTCAAAACATGGATGGTTATGATGATGATGCAAATGACATGGTTTTAAGATGCTTAGAATAACCAATCTATATTATCTTAAACAACTTAAAATGATGATGCGATGTGAGATGGATGAGATTGATGATGCGAGATGCTATGATTATGCACATGTATGATTTTATGAGATTCTTAGACTAACAGATCTATATTATGATGATGAACGTGCATGTGAGATGATGTGCAGAATGTTGATGGTTTGTGGATGTACGATGGATGCACTGGCAATGATGATTAACTAATCATGGCGTGATGTTAGTGCAAAAAAAAAGAAATGAAAAGATGACAAGAGGATCCAACAAGTCCATGATTTTACAAGACTTTATTAGAGATGATGATGATGATGATTTGCTTATCAAGGATTGGGATTTTTAAAAGGGCTACTTACCTTATGTTTGATAACACATGTAGATACGATGCATCAAGGTATAAAGAACCAGGATGGCGTTGTACCTAGTGCGATGGACTTTGACTCGACAAACAAATAGGAGTATTCTTGCTCACACTTGACATATGGAAACCTTGCTAGGACGTACCTAACAAAGAAAGTATTCACCAAGTTATATTACAATAACATCCAACAAGCACAACAAACAAAAGATAATGATCATTGCCCCATTCCTATCTCTAAATCCTTCGTTCGGATATCATCAAGAGGTCCTTAGAATGAGCACAATAAGATAAATCAAATGAAAAGATCAAGTATGCAAACAAGCCAATGTTCTTCATACCTTCAGCCAAAGGAATTTGTTTTGATAGGATAAGAATCCAAGGTGATATCCAAAATGATGCCCATTGTTGGAATGATATATCCTAGGACATGCATTATATAGGATGATGATGGCTTGATTTGTTGATTGATAGGCTATTGATATAAGGTTGATTGACATGTTTGCGACTGATTAAGAGTTTGATTTTGTGTTTAAAGGTTTTTTGCTTTGATTCTAATCTTGTGTTTGAAGTTTTCTTTTGCTAATTGATGTGATTATTTCTGTTTGTTTTGCCAAAGGATGAAGGTGACGATCAATTTATTATGGATGATTGATTATTTCGAGTGAAAACGAGATGACACAGATGGATTTTTTCAAATATTTGGATGTTTTTGACATTTTTGAAATGTTTTGAGGCTATTTTTGATATTTTTGGATTTTTACAAATGTTTTGATTTTCCAAATTTCCAAATGTTTTTGGATTTTGTGAGATTTTATGAATATTTTTGGATTTTGATTTTTTTTTTAATGTCTCGGGGGATGATCAAAGATTAGCCTTGCCTACGTTTAAGCTCAAAGATGATGTAGTTTAGATATCATGTTTTTGATATTTTTTGTTTTTCTAGTGTTTTTGGATTTTTTGATATGTTTTGGATGTTTTTGGATTTTTGCATGTTTTGACAATTTGGATATGGATATATAATGATATCAGTGCTCTGTTTTGGGTTTTGCTAAAAATCAAGCTAAGGTCAACTTATTGAATTGATGGATTGATGATGATGATAACATTGTTGAGGATACACAACAATGCAAGGATTGATTGATCAGGATTGATGACGATAACATTGTTGAGGATGCACACCAATGCAAGGATTAATTGATCATGATTGATGATGATAACATTGTTGAGGATGCACAACAATGCAAGGATAGTGTTAAGCAACACAATGATTGGGAATGATATCCCGAGATGATGATGGGTTGATTGGATTCAATTGATCAAGATTGTTGAAGCTGGGCTTGGAACAAAAGATGTTTGGATGATTTTATGTGACATTTGAAGTGTAACTTAGATGTGACTGATAGTGATTATTTGGATTGATGTTCGATGAAAGGTGAAGCCTGATGAGGACCATTTGCTCGTCAAAAATATGCCATGGGCTAGTGATTTGGAATTTTGCTCACAAGTGGTGGACCAATTTTATTTCACATTTTTCAATGTTTGAATCACCACATAAGTTGGAGGATATAGATCAAGATTTATTCTCGAACCAAGATGTAAATATCTGCCCCTAATGTCTAGCAATGTATGGAATGTCATGGGTGGATGCTTGGATAAGTGTATGGATGGATGGATATGGATTATCTTGTGATAAGATAAGGTGTTTGGATCAAGAAAGCTCATTTGGATAGTACTTCATAGCTCAAATAATGCTGCATAGGATAAGATCAATGAAAATGGCCCATGTCAAGATGTTTACCATTATAAGCAAGTGTAAAGTGTATACCAAACTTGTCAAGATCAAGATAACTAGGATGATGGATGCAGATGGATGAAAATGGATTAGATAAATGGTTTATGGATGAATGGATTTATTATGGATACGATGGATGTAATGTTGATTTATTATGGATGGGATGAGATTCTTTCAATTGAACTGGCACATGTAGATGCTTCATTCCACACATGATGCCTGTTTGCTAGGTTTTCATCATGGTACGTGCCCAAAGTGTCGCCCATGCGGTTTTCACTAGAGGATGATTTTTCTCTTTACTATTTTCAATCCTTTTTTTAGTTTTTTTGGATTTTCATTTTTTTTATTTTTTTGGTTTTTCTGAAAGATTCATGCTGACCCACCTAGTGGTGTTGATGTAGATGTTTTTGTCATAATGTGCCATCGGTATCCTTCCTGAAGAATTTTCTTTGCTAAGATATGTGCACTTGAATGCAACTTTTGGGATTTTGGATCTACTTTATTGATACCGAAGTTAAATTTGTCTTTGCGTGCACATCGTAATAGATTACCTTCAAAATCCTTATGATGAATGGTCGTTGCCAATACATGGTCAATGTGAGAACTAGATATCATGCATGGAGGCATGGATGGAATGTGTTTAGGGATAAGAGATGGATTGGTTGACAGTTTGGAACCTTTGACTTTCCAAACTTGGGAAGATGAGCAATGATGGGTGGATACGAAAGTGTGCATGGAATTAGGACCAACTGCTTGATATACTTTGTACATCACTTGAAAAGCCTACTTTTGCTTTTGTGGACATCTTTGATGGATAGTTTTCCCTCTTTTATTTTTCCCCATAGTTTCATTGACTAATGGAGTTTGATAGGGATAATCTTTCTTTGTATATTTTGGTATCCATGCGTATTTGATTTTTCCATTATGCTTCTCAGCTTCTTTTGCTTTGATAACATTTTTCGTACTTTGATTCAAATCTTTCTTTTGTCATTGGTTCCAATTCATGGATGGGGTGATGGGTGGATGAAGATTCATGACGTGGCCGGTTGTAGTATTGGCATTGGTTTCACCATAAAGATTCTTTGTGCTCCTTATGTTGATGTTTGCTTGAGACATAGTTTCCCCCAGTATGGTAGTAGTACCTTCATGCCTTGATTTTTCCTGTTCTGAGATGTCTTGTTTAGTAAACATGCTCTGAAAAATGACCACTGTAGATGATATTATTTCAATTTTCCACTCTGCTAACTCTGGATTATACTGTTCTATCTAACTTGCTTCCTTGAGTGGATAATGTTCAATATCTTTATTCATGATGTCCCTAGTTTGAATTTGTGATGTATCTGATACTATTGTTGACAAATCTGTTTGATTGTAGGAATTAATAACCTACTCTTTTTGTGTAATAATGTGAGGAGTAAAGGGATCCTATTCTGAATGAAGATCATCTACGTGTCTATCCATAAAAAGCGTCTCATGGGTAGATGGAGGAATATGTGCATTATGTATAGATAGGAGAGTGTCCATTAGATCATTGTAGTATCTTGTAGATATAAATTCTTGATCTTGAATGATTTTGGAGTTGCTTTCATCATGCTTTGGATCAAGTTCTTGACATGAGTCAGTTTCAAAGGATGGATTTCCTGCAAATGGTTCTTGGATATCTTCATTAGGTATGGGAAGTGGCTTAATATCTTCTTGATCTTTGAGTGGACTTGGATCACGTGTCGAGTTGAAGATTCCTCCAATATCAACAATCATGAGGTCGAAGGATGTCAATATGTCTTGGAAAGGACCATTGCTAGACTTTGGTGAAAGACATTGATCATACTTTGGAATAAATTCTTGAGATATTCCCTTTAACTCATAAGGCAATGTAGAGACATTTTCAACATGATCATTGGTCGATGCCTCATTAGATGACGCGAAAACATCTTTATTGATTGATAGATCTTGATCATTGTGTAGACACGTAAAATTATCATCATTCATATTCATCCATTCATCAAATAAATCAAGTTTATTTGGTCAATCTCCTAAAGTCATCAATTTAAATTAAATAAATCAACTTGACACTAACATCACCCTCCTTGATTAAATAAATCAAACCTTTATTTAATTAAGTCTGAAATCACCTTTCATCTCCCTTTGATTTAATTTAAATCCCTAAATTTAAGTCAAAAGGGTCAAAGCATCTAACATCATCTAACTAAGCTAATCCTGATTAATCCAATCTAACCACCCATCACATCCTCTAGCTTTTCCCACTTGCACCAATAAATCAAAATCCTCTTTTTCCATCAACTTGGCATAAAAATGGAATATTCCCTCAAGTTTGAATTCAAAAAACAAGTTGACATGTACATCCAACATGGAAATAAATTATCTCTTACATGTCCCCTGTAGTACCCCTCCATTTATGCTTATGTTTTCTACTGATATGTTTTCACACTGTTAGACTATGGTACTTTGTTTGGATATTTTGATCGCTGGTTTTGAGTGATAGTGGATTTACTCTGTGACATGATGATACATTATATTGCGATATTTGATTTTCGGTATGCTTTGAGATAGCATAGATGTTTATTTTCAGTTGATTATTGCTACCTATATGTTTTGATGGACTAATAGTTATTTATTTTGTCAGTCTGAGGTGATGTGTACTGGTGTGGAGAACAGAATCACATCACTCGCTTGCGAGTGCCCTGTGATGTCTGTGATTTTCTCTGCATGGTGTGTCTGTACAATGGTTTATATATATATGTAGACATCCAAATTTGGACACTTAATTTATCCAAATTTATCACTTTTCATCTGAACATCCTCTTATCCGAGTTAATTAAGTAATATTACTATTATTTAATTAATATCTTTAATTCTGCCAAATCCTTAAGGTATTTAATTAATAATTAAATACCTTACCCTCCTTAATCCTTTTTTCATCAAATAAATAAAATAAATATTACATTTATTTAATTCCTCACATGTCATTTTCATCTAATCCTAGTCCATCTCCTAATCTCTTCATTAGGGATGTGCACATGCCTAATCCTTGATTAGGATGTGTCACATCCTCCAACTTTTGCAAGTTGGCTTCTAATCCTTATTTATCTTCTAATTATTGATTAATTAAGCCTAATCATTCTCCAAGGAATTTTTAATTCATTTTTATTCTTCCTAGATTCCCCTTTTTATATATGAATTTTTAATTCACATTCCATCCTTCCAAGGCTTCTAAAACCTTGGACTTGTCACAATCTCCACATGTGACCAACCTTGGACTTGTCACAATCTCCACATGTGACCAAGTCCCACCTTTTTGGAGCCCACCTTTTATCATTTAGATCATCCTAGGAATGTGAATTTTTAATTCACATTTATATCCCCAACCACTTTTCATTTTCCCATGTAGATTTTTTAGGAATTCCAAAATTCCTCAAATGTCTTTTTCACTCCCACTTGGGGACAAGAAATCCCTTTTTGTGGAAATCTCCTCACTCCCCAAGGTGCATGTCCTTTTCCACCTCATGTACCTCCTTGACAACTCATCTCTATCTCATATCCCCTTGTCCACTTCACCCTCCACATGTCAAGATGTGAGGGCTTGTGGGTTCTCAACCCACCATAGCCCTTCATCTTGGCTTTGTTGGATCAATCTTGACCATTGAATTCTCTAGAGAATTCAAATTCTCCTATAAATCCCCCTCCTTAAAGGAATTTCCAACACTTCTTCATTTGAGCAACTACATGCTACCCATTTGCTTTCCAACATTTTGCATTTTGATAACTACATGTTGTCCATTTGAATCCTCAAGCCTTTTCAATCATTCAACCATCTTTGTTAATCATCTTGCATATAGAATCTTGCATCTTAGTCACTCAATCCATCATCTAAGGAGCACACAATCCATTCCAATCAAGGGCCAATCAAGGAGAAATCAACAGCAAGGAAGGTGATATTGTTTATATTTTGTTTATCCATTTCCTTTCTTATTCTATCTCTCTTTTGGCTAATCTTGAGGTGTCCTTGATAGTTTGTCATTCATATTCTTAGTTAGTTTGCACATTTAGAGAAGTAGAAATATCAAGATATCACATTTCTGGCACGCCCGGTGGGACCCACACACGGGTCTTGCATGTAATGTTTCTTTGAGTTAAGAATTTTGTAGGAAAAGCTCGTAGAAAGGCGGTAGCGCCCCCGTAGAACCGCGACAGCGCCCTTCATAGAACTATGGTAGTGTCCTTCACAGAAGTGCGGTAGCGCGCTTCACAGAAGTGTGGTAGCGCCCTTCACAGAACCGCGGCAGCGCCCTTCACAGAACCACGGCAGCGCACTTCACAGAAGTGCGGCAGCGCGCTTCACAGAAGTGCGGCAGCGCGCTTCACAGAAGTGCGGCAGCGCGCTTCACAGAAGTGCGGCAGCGCGCTTCACAGAAGTGCGGCAGCGCCCTTCACAGAAGTGTGGCAGTGCCCTTCACAGAACCGTGGCAACGCCCTTCACAGAAGTGCGGCAACGCCCTTCACAAAACCGCGGCAGCGCCCTTCACAGAAGCGCGGCAGCGCTCCAAAACAGCACAGTTTGGAAGGTAAAATAGGTGTTTTGGCTTCGTTTTTGCTCTAGTTTTTTGTAGTTTTCACATGATAACTCTCTAACATTGTGGTGACAAGGATATTGCTATTTTTCACTAACGTTTTGCAGCATATTGTGGCGGAATTTGACCAAAGACAAAAAAGAGGACAACTAACATTTGTTTGCAGGGTCATCTACATAATCAGACTTTCAAAAATTATCTTTGTTGTTTTCAAACATAGTCTAATTAGGGAGATTAAACCTCATTGTTTGCTACGGTTGTTACTTCTGTGTTGCCCAAGGGGGCATTGATTTGTTTTCACTTTCCCCTTGCACTTCGTGTGAGCCTAGGGAGTAGTTGGGAATAGTTAGTGTCTTCCTTTTAGTGGGACCTGCTTGGGGATTTCATCACCCCAAGGGACGATTCCAACCATGTGTACCGGTGGGGTATATAAAGGGGGGAGAACGAAAGTTATACCTCAGTCCAGTTGCGTCGTAATTGGCGAAGTGTCGAAGCTAGGGTGATACCTAGATAGACGTGAAGAGTTGGTCCAAGCCTTTCAGTATCTCGCCGGGGTTCCTGACTCACGCTTGTGACGGACTGGTGTTCACGGTTGTGCCTCACGTATTGAGAGTATATTGAGGACTCCCTAGAAGCCTTGTGCATCCTAGATTAAGACTTTGTCTTGCCATACTCGTAATATTAATCATAGGATTGTGCTTACTTGAGGTGTTATCCCATGAAAAATTTATCAAATTTTTGATACTTTGGACTTGTTTTATCATTTTGTATCCTTGCCATAGCCTTTGCCATCAAAAACCAAGCTTTGTCCCCACAGAAACGCAGCACCACCCCCACAGAAATGTGGTAGTGCCCTACGCAGAAACGCGGTAGTGCCCTACGCAGAAACGCGGTAGTGCCCCCACAGAAATGTGGTAGCGCCCTACGCAGAAACGCGGTAGCGCCCCCGCAGAAACGTAGTAGCGCCCTACACAGAAATGCGGTAGTGCCCCTGCAGAAATACGGTAGCGCCCTACGTAGAAACGCGGTAGTGCCCTAAGCAGAAATGCGGTAGCACCCCTGATTTACTGCAGAAAGGCGGTAGCGCCCCTGATTTACTGTAGAAAGTTGTCTATGCCCCTGATTTTGCTGGAAACGCCCCTAATTTTGTTGGAAATGCCCCTGATTTACTGCAAAAAGCTATCTACACCCCTGATTTTGCTGGAAACGCCCCTAATTTTGCTAGAAACGCCCCTGATTTGCTGTAGAAAGTTGTCTATGCCCCTGATTTTACTGCAAAATGTTGACTATGCCCCTTTAACTTCCCGAGGCTGTCATTTACAAACCATACGTCGAATCAACTTCGTTCAAAAACCAAAGTTGCTTAATTTTTTAAGCTCTATCTAGTGGTACTTTCCATTTCCTCCTATCAAGAATTTGACCATCCCAGAGCGGCCACGCCCTGCATCGCGGGGTGGACATGCCCCTAACTTCCCGGGGCCACCATTTACAAACCGTACATCGAATCAACTTCATTGAAAAACCAAAATTGCTTAATTTTTCAAGCTCTATCTAGTGGTACTTTTTATTTCTTCCTATTTAATCAAAAAAATCTATTCCTTTGATCATCTAATCAATCCAAGCACACCAATCCGATCAAGTTCATCCAATCACAATTATCCAATCAACATCATCTAATCATTTGATCCTATCCAATCAAACCAATCTAGTACTTTAATCAAATTCATTAAATCATCTACCCGATCCAATCATCTATCTACCGAATCCCATCCAATCATCCTAATCTGAGCTTTTGTCCAATCCTGATTTGAGCTTGACCAAAATCCTGATTTGAGCTTTAATCCGTTCCCATCCAAAATATTTTATCCATCCTCTTTATCCTGTCACCATCATGAATCCTCATCCTCCATCAATAGTAGTCAGGGGAAACCTTAATTACATGGACGACGATAATGAAAGTCTTGTCGATCAAGAAGAATATGATGTAGATCCACTTGATGCTATTGTCACTAGTAAGATCTCTCCACCCACTTTCCACAATCCAATCACCCCTTCCAGTTATCCTGTTATGCATTCATCCATGCCTAATGGATATCCAGTATCTTCATCCCCATATTTGTCATGTCCTTCATCTACACCATCCTCTTATATAACATCTACATCCTCTTATCCTAATTTTCCATCCCAATACTCTTATTACAATTTCCCATCCATGTCCCCCTATCGTAATCCTCTTTCCCAATCTTCCTATACTAATCCTACATCCACACCCTTTTACCTTAATCCTACATCCACATATCCTCATCCTAATCCGCCATCCCAATACCCTTATTATAATCCATCCCCCACATCCTCTTGTCCCACTACACCACCTATATCCTCTTGTCTTAATCCACAATCCATGTCCCCCTATCTTAATTCACCACTCCAATATCCTTACCTTAACCCTCCATCCAAT
The DNA here is from genome assembly GCA_007258455.2 of Sequoia sempervirens. NCBI lineage: Eukaryota > Viridiplantae > Streptophyta > Pinopsida > Cupressales > Cupressaceae > Sequoia > Sequoia sempervirens. The sequence goes on from VDFB02119139.1 coordinate 52,722, forward strand.
CCTAGTCCTCCATCTACTCCTAGTCCTCCATCTAATCCCATTCATCCATCCCATCCTAGTCCTCCATCTACTCCTAGTCCTCCATCCAATCCCATTCATACATCTACTCCTAGTCCTCCATCCAATCCTAATCCTCCATTTACTCATGGTCCTACATTCAATCCCATTCCTCCATCTAACCCCAGTCCACCAATCCATAATACCTCATCCCTTTCTACCACCCCAGCTAAGCCAACCATATGCAAGTCTCTCATTTCAGAAGTTCTCCAAGGACTCATTACAAAGAAGCCATCCCCAACTCCACATCTTGAAGTCGTGGAACCATGCCATCTAGATCCATCATCCACGGTCACTAGTTATGAGACCCTTCTCCATACCACACCTGTGGTATCTTACCACCCTTGCTTGATCAAACCATTGAAACCATTGAACCCACTAAATCCATTGAACCCCCATCTCCTACTCCAAGAACCACCGAATCCATCGAAGGCCCAATTCCAATCCACTCCCTCTACTCCTAGATCCACCCAAATCCAATCCACTCCTCCCACTCATAGTAGCACCAAAACCCATTCCAATGAACCTCATGAATCTTCCATCCCTCCATCTTCCCCACTTGAAGAGTCCCAACAAGACTCCGTTACCATGCCTCCCACACACGATGAGTCACGCCAAGAGTCTAATCCAAAGCATGCCAGCATATCCCCTTCTCTAGATCAAGATCCTACCATCCCATCTAGTCCACCTCAAGATCACAGTCCCCCATCAATTCCATCCCATGATCCCCTTATCATTCAAGCTTCCACTGCTCCATCTCCATCTCCATCGCATGAGCCTACTACCACAAATCCAGATCCTATCATGGCCCCTACTCCCTCTCCTGATGTTGCTATCCCATCCTCTCCTTCTTATGATCCCCCATCATCACCCAAAAATGCTATCCCCACACCGCTTGCATATCCCCTTGGTCCTCTCACATTCCTCCATGGTGGTCTCCTTGCAAAAGAAAAAAAAAGCATATACACCAACCTTCCTCTTCCACCTAATAATGAACTCGCATCATTCTTCCAGAATAACAAAAATCCTATCCTAGATCGAATACTCAAGAAAATGAACTATCAAGGAAAAGGTTTAGGCCTTCATGAGCAAGGTATTATAGAGCCCATCCAAGCTAAAGAACATTTGTATCTGCAAGGTCTTGGATGTACTACTCATGACTCGCAATCTAAAAATGTTGGTACAACCTCTAGACGTCCTCAACAAGCCTTTTCCAAAAGACATGTCGGCTCTTCTCATCGCCCTACCAAATCATATGTCGCCATCCCTCCTCCTCTATCATATCACCTCAAAACAACTGTCCATCTTCCTCCTTCATCCGCTCCATCCATATTGGGTCCTTATGTCCCCTCATCCCCCATCCCATATCCTCCAAGTCCTAAGTCTATTTTGGGCCCTTATATCCCAAAATCACCTCCTCCATCTCATCCTATCCATCCTTTCATCCATCCATCACCTATCCATGTCGCCCATCATAACTATCCCACTCTCATGTTCCCTAATCGGGATCAACAAAGGCACGTACCTGTACATCATCCATCCACATATCATCCTAAAAATCCTACCTCCATCCCTCCATTCATGTGTCCTCCACATCATCCATCCATTCACACCCATCCCATTGCTACTAAAAGCACTTTGGCTGTTAAAGGAAAAATGCATAAATCTAAGCATCCACATGAATTTACGGCTCCCCATGTCCCCTCTAAAATACATGGTGAAGAGAAGAAAAATCTAAATCTAAATAAAATCTGTAGGCCACAAAGGCCCACCAAAGCAAAGATCAAAACCATGTGGATCCCAAAGAAAAAAGATGCAATGCCATCACATGAAAAATCAGTAAAAACATCCAAAGTCGCTAATCCACAAGCTAATCATACACCCTTTTCATCTCCTACATCTGTTTTGGGTCCCTATGTCCCGAAATTCACCATTCCATCTCCTCCATTATCCCCACATTCTCCATCCCTTAATCCTCTTATTTTTCCACATCCACCACCACATGTGCCAATGTTGGTCCTGAACGCATCTCCCCATCATATATCCACCCCATCATTCCATCCATACCCTTCGCAGCATCCCATCCATTATCCTATGTATCTCCCCTCTCAAATCCCCCTAATTCATCCTCTTGCATAAGGTTGTACCAACATCCAATAGTCGGTTTGAACATGGGCTCTTACTACCTAGTATGGAACTTGATGCTTGAGTCCTTCATCCATATCCTTATCGCTTGTCTTCTAAATCCCCTTATCGACATCCCTATCCTTACCCATTTTCATCCCCTAAAACAGTCAAAAAATTCAAAAATCCAAAAAAAGAAAAAGAAAGAAAAAGTAAAGAGAAATAATTCGTCCAATGGTGAAAACTTGGCAAACAAGCGCCTTGGATAAGTACCATGATGAAAACCTGGCAAACAGGCGTCATGTGTAAATCCCCATCTGCACTTGGGGGCAACTTCCTGATATGCATTCCCTCCATCCACTATGCTTCCAGCTATGCACCCATCTTCCTATTATCCGTCATAAATCCCCCCATCCCACCTATTTTCCACATCCTACCATCATATCCCATTTATCTCCCATTCCCTCCATCCTTCTTGTGATCTTGATCAAAATTGGGGCACCTATCTATGCATGCTTTGGACACCTATTGGTATACATTCCCTTCATCCATGCTCTATCATATTCCTTGGTCACCCATCCTGTCCTCCTTCAGTTATCTCCTTTATCTTATCATCCACTCGTCTTACGACCCTCATGCCTCATCATATATGACATATCTAGAGTGGGGGCATCTGCTTCCTTTGTGACATAGTCCTTGGAGAAATCATCTATCATAATAGCATCCCTTCCATCTGCCCATCCTTGTCTTCGTATCCCTCTATCCTAGCATCCCTTTCATCTCCCAATCCTATCCATCTATCATAGCATCCCTTCCACCTCCCCATCTACCCTAGCATCCCTTCCATCTCTCCATCTATCCTAGCATCCCTTTCATCTCCCAATCCTTATATTCCTATCCATCCAAACAATCCCTCCCATCCCCATCCCTATATCTCTATCCATTCTTTCTTTTTTATCCTCATCCCATCTCATCCCATCTCACAATCCCTTGTCATTGGTATCTGGCTATAGGCCTCCCCCCCATGCAACCCAATGCCATTTATCTCATCATCATCACCCCTGCTTCTCTTGTACATCTTTCCAATCTCCTATCACTTTTCATCACTCATCTATCTATCATATCATCCTCCCAAGTCATTTTACTGCTTTGGATAAATATCCCATCCCTGAGCTTTATGTGATCGTCATCATCCTATCCAATCCAACATGTCTATCCTATCTTGTCGTATCAGTCCCATCTTTTTATCTACTTATCCTATCATCATCCATCATCCTTTATCCATTGTTTGCCTTTGGTCTTGTCGAACTACGTTGCCCCTGCGCTTTCACATAGGCAAGGTCGATCATTTGATCCACCCCCGGGGTTCCATCCATCATTGATCTATATTGTCCACTTTTCTCCTGTTCTCCATCCTATCTTGGTCATCCATCGAAATCTCCATCATGGTCAGTCATCCGCCTTTTGTCAAACTACGAGGGCTCTGCGCTTTTACGTAGGCAAGGCTAATCTTTGATCGGCCCCCGAGCCCCTAGGTCTTTAGGGTGTGTTAGTCCCATGTCTTGTCTTCCTTGTGTCGTGTCATCAAGCTATGCCTTTATCTAGCTAGTTCTTAACAAATGAGACCCACTTATATCAGGAGATCCAATCGATTTTGTGCATCTCGTGTCATAATGATCTTTTAGTTTCATATCCATCATCTTTGGTCTCAACAGGATGCATCCTTCCTAACAGACCTCATCAATCCCATCCATCCCCTTGATCCTATGGCAATGGACGTTTGAAATTGATTGTGATATTTTGATGCTTTTGGATTTTGTTTATCATTTGAGCTCCCTATCATCACTTGTCAAGACCGCCATAATCCATCATATTATGGTGTGTTTTGATTGGTCAACATAGGGGCATATCTTGATCTTTTTATGTCTATTTGTGTCTTCTTGGCTGTCCCACATAGTACCCACCAAGATCCCTGAGGTCTTGTGTTATGCTGGGGCATCCTTTTGTGCTTGTGGTTATCTTAATACCTGGCCTGACCAAGGTCTTTGTGACTTTGGGGTGTTGGGATAGCCTTCTTATCTGTGGTGTTTATTTCATGCATTAGACACTAATTCGCCTTGGTTTTTCATACCCTGGTGTCTTGTGTTTGATGCTATAGCAAAAACCAGTGCTCCAAAGATGATAAATTGCATTTAGAATTACATCTCATTTTCTATTCTATCATCTTGCATGTATCCCCCCATCCATTCATCCTTCATCCTTATCTCTATCCAATCTCCCTCCATTCCACTTAGCCTAAATCATCTAATCATATCCCCAGTCTTGTTACCAGCCTTGATCATCCATTAGTATCATTCCCTATCCCTTTGGTGTTGTTTTGGGATGTATCCTTCCCTCATCAACAACACTTTCATCATCATCATCATCGGGAGGTATTTTTTCCCTATCCTTTTGTGGTGTTTTGGGATGTACCCTTCCCTCATCAATACCACTCAGTGGGATGTATCCTTCCCTATCCCTTTGGTGTTGTTTTGGGCTGTATCATTCCCTCATCAACAACACTTTCATCATCATCATCGGGAGGTATTCCTCCCTATCCTTTAGTGGTATTTTGGGATGTATCCTTCCCTATCCTCGTGTTGTTTCGGGATCCTTCAATCCTTCATTGACAACACTCCATCCATCATCAACCCATTTTGACTTGTACCTTGACTGGGGCAACAATACCTTTTGAAATCCATTTGTGCTTCATCCATCTCCATATCACTTACTCTCTTCCCCATCACCTTGTATCATCTTCCTCATCTCCCCTTGCATCACATCAGCTATTTCGAGAGCACACACGTGTTCTCTTCAACCCGCATGTCCTCTCGAGGGGGCATCCTTCATCCCTAATTTTCATCATTTTCTTTTTCTCTTCCTAGTCACTCCTTTAGATGACTGGAGCATCTTTTTCAATCTAACCATCTTCTTCTAGGTTCTATATTTTAATATTATTTGAAATGATGCTACTTCGTAACACCATCTCAAAGAGGGGAAAAATGTAGACATCCAAATTTGGACACTTAATTTATCCAAATTTATCACTTTTCATCTAAGCATCCTCTTATCCGAATTAATTAAGTAATATTACTATTATTTAATTAATATCTTTAATTCTGCTAAATCCCTAAGGTATTTAATTAATAATTAAATACCTTACCCTCCTAATCCTTTTTCATCAAATAAATTAAATAAATGTACATTTATTTGAATTCCTCACATCGTCATTTTCATCTAATCTAATCCATCTCCCTAATCTCTTCATTGGGATGTGCACATGCTAATCCTTGATTAGGATGTGTCACACATCCTCCAACTTTTGCAAGTTTGGCTTCTAATAATCCTTATTTATCTTCTAATTACTGATTAATTAAGCCTAATCATTCTCTAAGAAATTTTTAATTCCTTTTTATTCTTCCTAGATTCCCCTCTTTTATATGTGAATTTTTAATTCACATTCCATCCTTCCAAGGCTTCTAGAACCTTGGACTTGTCACAATCTCCACATGTGACCAACCTTGGACTTGTCACAATCTCCACATGTGACCAAGTCCCACACCTTTTGGAGCCCACGCTTTTATCCTAAGATCATCCTAGGAATGTGAATTTTCTCCCCAACCACCTTTCATTTTTCCATGTGGGTCTGAGGAATTCCAAAATTCTTCAAATGTCTTTTTCACTCCCACTTGGGGACAAGAAATCCCTTTTTGTGGAAATCTCCTCACTCCCCAAGGTGCATGTCCTTTTCCACCTCATGTACCTCCTTGACAACTCATCTCTATCTCATATCCCCTTGTCCACTTCACCCTCCACATGTCAAGATGTGAGGGCTTGTGGGTTCTCAACCCACCATAGCCCTTCATCTTGGCTTTGTTGGATCAATCTTGACCGTTGAATTCTCTAGAGAATTCAAATTCTCCTATAAATCCCCCCTCCTCAAGGGCATTTCCAACACTTCATCATTTGAACAACTACATGCTGCCCATTTGCTTTCCAACATTTTGCATTTTGATAACTACATGTTGTCCATTTGAATCCTCAAGCCTTTTCAATCATTCAACCATCTTTGTTAATCATCTTGCATATAGAATCTTGCATCTTAGTCACTCAATCCATCATTTAAGGAGCACACAATCCATTCCAATCAAGGGCCAATCAAGGAGAAATCAACATCAAGGAAGGTGATATTGTTTCTATTTTGTTTATCTATTTTCTTTCTTATTCTATCTCTCTTTTGGCTAATCTTGAGGTGTCCTTGATAATTTGTCATTCATATTCTTAGTTAGTTTGCATATTTAGAGCAGTAGAAATATCAAGGTATCACAATATATATGCATGTTATTGCTTGGTTGCAAGAATTACAGGTGTATGACACCGACTCCACCTGGTTACTCAGGTCTGAGCGTGTCAAGACTCAACGGAAATGTTGATTGGGAGGTAGTAATTTGGTTCATCCTAGCCTAGTCTATAACCCGGTCATAGTACATCGTTTGTTTTAGTTCAGAGTCATAGGTTGTCTTGTACTTTTCTGTTTGGTTTAACTGCTTGAAAGGAAGAATGTCAATTTTAATAATAGTTTATTATGTTTTATTTACTGTTATTTAAATTAATTTTTAAATGTTGAAGAAATTAGTTGCTTGTTATTGAATTAATTAATTAGCTTGTTTGGTTAAATGGATTGATCTTAAAAGATTAAATTTATTTAATTAAATAAATTAATTAATTAAATTAAATTGTTTTAAAATTGTGTGTGAATAGATTCAATATTTGAAATTAAATAATTTGTGGAAATGGTATTTTTGGTTATTAAATAAATTTTTGCATTGGAAATTGGAAATTTAAAATAAATTAATTAATTACATGCAATTTGAAAAGAAACGATTTTCGAGAAGTGGTTAATAGATATTTTTCACTTCTCGACATGTGTGCCAGTGCAATTATGATTTTTGGTTGAGGAAATTTGTTCACAGAGGTTATTTTGGATTTGGGGAAAAACATAGAGGTTGTTCAATTTCTTCACGGAAAAAAAATATCTGAGCTTTTGCAAAACTTTCTATTTATATTATTTTGGAAATACTGTATACTTGTGGAAGATCCCTTTGGTGGGAAATTCTTGGTGTTGGTTATAGCTTTCCTATGGATTTGGGGTTTTCTTTGGAGAAGCTTTTGGGAGTTGTACGCTACAGGCAAGAGGTTTTCTTCTACAAGCAGCTTTCTAAAAATAGGTATTCTTCTTGTAAATTTCATTTTATTTGTTTTGAAAAGGAATGTCTGAGAAAGGAAAGCTTCTTGTTATTAATTTTTTGTGTTTCCTGGAAAAGATTATTACTGTCCATTCTCTGTTAAGTTTTATTGAATTTCAAAAAAATAATACTTTTGTAGCTCTCTCTTTGTGGAATAGTTTGAGAAAGTTTCTGTGAGGGAAATCATTGTTTAAAAAGGAAATCTAAACCTTAGGAAACAAATTAGGTTTTGATTAAATATGCTGTGTATTTTCCTTTGAAATCACTGTTGAAATTTTTGTAATTTCCTATTTCCCATATGAAAACCCTGAAGAAAATTTTACAGTTTCCCTAAAGAAATTTAAGTATATTTTATTGTAAAATCCTGTGAAAATTATATATATATATACATATATATATATATATTTAATATATATATGTACATATATTTTATACATATATGTTTCATATATAAATTGGATTGTTAAAAAATCTATTTATTTCCATGTTCGTCGCCATACAGGCGCGTTAGGAAATTTTATTTAAAAGTTCATAGATTTCGTTCGCCATACGGGCGAGTTTTAATAAAAATTTTTTTAAAAAAATGAACAGTGATAGGGGAGGGCCGAAACCCTCCCCATCCCATGCTATGGTGGGTGCAGCCACCATGGCTACACACAACAGCCAACGGCTACTGGGCCCAGCCTTGGTAAGGGCCACGCCCTCTCCCCACAGGGAGCCGTGGCCGGGAGCTGCGAACCATATGAATTTTGTTTTATTTAATATAAATCAATGGAAATTTCATAATGTGTATTTTGTTTTATTAAAAGTTTTAAATGTGATTTTATTGGTATTATTTATAAATTCATATTTTATTAATATTCAATATAAATAAATAAATATATATATATATATGTATGTATATATATATATATATATATGAAAATGAATATTTATGTGTGTGAATAAATAAATTAATTGTATATAAATATATATATATATATATATATATATATATAATTATATTTATTAAGACCGTAGGAAAAATAATTTTAATACTTTAAAGATATATAAAACATTTTCTTTAAATTATTTTGCATGTGAAATTCTAGATTAATTTAAAGTGAATTTTAATTAAGTTGACTTAATTACATGCAAATTATATTGCTTGAAAGGATTTAGTATATCCTAATGTAGATGCGTTAATTTCTTTCAATTTGCTTTAAATTTTTGTTTCTTTGCTAGGCAAATTGGGAAAGTCTCAAATGAACAAGTCTTCCAGATCAATTGTTAAATGGGGATTGTGATTATTTAAGTAGAGTTCTTGTATTAACTAAGGATGTGTACATGGCTTTGCATGGTGGTTTGACACCTATTTTATGAACAATGATTTGATGTCCGTTAGAACATGTTTGGTCTTTTATATTGATTTTGGTTATATGTACACCTTGTAAACCTTAGTTAGAGAACATAGATTCCTTTGTTATGTTTAGGGGAGTGGATTTTTGTAAGGGCCGACACACAAAGTGGTGTCAGGGTAACTTACAAAGAGTTAGTAAGTCAGTGATAACTAAAGAACACAGTAGTTAGATTAAAACTCTTAACAAGATGATTATGCCTCGCTTATGACTCTTGAGCTAGTTCAGTCTTGAGTATAAGATGAGAAGGCCTGAAATGGCAAATCAGTGTCTTGTTTCCTCAAAAGACATTCAATTCCGCAATGATTTACAATGGGGCCAGGTTTTGTAAGAGGTTACCAAGGTAACCCATGTTGGGGGCCGGAACTTAGGAAGAAACACCAGGGTAACCTTTGCAATATTGTGATGACACTCCACCTAAAATAACAGTTAACCTTGTGTATATAGTACATTCAATTGTCTTAAATCTGGAAGCAATGTAACCATCAGTAGTTGTGTACTTGTGTCTAGGGTTAGTAGATTATGTCTAGGTAACCATATTACTATCTCCTAGCACGAGGGTTGGACCTATGGGTACCACATGGTTGGGTGGAATGTGCACCTTACTTCGTTGGGTCCCCAATTATGTGATCATGGCAACGAGAGCTTCATGGATGGAGAGCTCGTACTTGGAAATAGATGTATTTTATTTATTGCATTATTAGAAAACTTGTATTGTAAATCTTGTATTTGAAAATATCCCTCAATTGTATATGAGGTGAACAATGTAAATGTAATTGTAATTATTATTGAACTACCTCATCAAATGGAAGAGTATTGTATTATTTTGTTAATGTTAATTAATGTGTAATGCGAAATACTAAAGTCGTCTATGGAAACTCAAGTAGTGTAATGCCGCGTAACTTAACAAATGTATGCAACTAATTAACTTAATAATTATACCTTAAAAAAAATTTATTTCACCTTTATACACAATTGCAACATTCCTTAGGTTATTATGATGGGGCATTACATCCCCCACTCAACATTTAACTTTGAAATTCAAATTTGAATCTCCCCCTCTTTGGCACATTGACCAAAATGTGCTCATTCCTCAACTTCTCACAAGTTGACAAGTGGCCTCTTCTCATTGGTGGATCTTTAGTCCCACATCCTCCATGTTTGGCATTCTTCCATCATTCTAATTTATAAATAGAGAGCTTCTCTATTGTATCAATCATCCACAATCTCATGCACAAATGCATCATTGTCATTTGAATGCCTATCATATCTTCATAGCATTTCATATCATCTTCATCATGGAGTTTAGCAAAGGATTAAGAAATGACTTCTTTCCATAGAAGCACCAATCCAATATGAGATATGATTGACATCATATTTTTATGTGCTTTTTCTTTAGTCATCTTGTTATTTGTTTGCATTTTAAAACATGTTGGATTATCTCATATGGATGTGAGTTCTTGCTTTGTTGCTAATGATGTATGATGGAATATTAGCCATTTGCAGATTTAGCATCCACAATCCCTAAGGAACATGGCACCTTTGTTACCCATGTTGATAACTAATTATATTATTCTTAAGGCTTTATGGGTTGTCCACATATTTTTACTTTGGGAAATGTGGGAAAAAAAGGATGATGAGGTGTTAAATGGGTTGCACCTCATTTGAATAATTGGGTGAAGGATGTGGTTACAGAGCTAATTATGAGAGGTTATCGGAAGTACCATGGGTTAACGACTAAGATTGGTTGGGCCATGCACAAATTTAATTTGTGGTCTTGTTGTAACCTCAGGATACCTATATAGACTTCCAATTTCAATTTCGATGTGACTTATTCATGTCGTGTGGAGTTCATGCTAAGTCCTCTCGACAACACTAAAAAGTTTCATCAGATAAAAGATAGATACTTAGGGATTAATAAATTTGGCACCACAACCATTTGGAATTGGTACTTGTGCATATGCAACTTGAAGGGAAAACCTATCAATGTCATCATTTTTCACAACCTAAGCCTTTGGCATCTCAAGATTTTCAATTATGGGCCCACAAAGATTTCCTCTTTGCAAATAACTTCTGGCATATATAATTTGCAGATCTTCTTGATTACTTAGAATCATCCTGGTTGGCTTAAAAATAGTTTTTTTTGGGTGACCTCTCACATTGACATACATTTTAATTTCTTTCTCTTGCAGGATTACATGTACCTCAGAGTGAAGTGTGGCGATATGGGTGGTGACAGGGTGAGGAAAAAGCTAGATAACTACAAGGAATTCTAAAAGGATCCTCTGGTTTGGCATATTTTTGTCAAAGGTGGGCAGGCCCCATTAATGGAGTGCTTAGTGGGACACGATGCGAGGATTTTGAATCATTTTGTGAGCTCTTGGAAAAATAGGAGGGTTATGATGGGAGGTATCTCCTTCAAGGTCAATGAGGAGGTCATAGCTCAGGTGACTAGGATTTCATGTAGTGGGAAAAAGTACACTAAGCACACCAAGACCTAGGATAATGAAAACCTTAATTCTTTCTTTAAAGAAAATGAAAAACCAGTCAGGTCTTAGTTAGGTTTCGAAACGAAAGCACTCCCTTGTCCTTGGGACCAATTTTATCTAGCTTTAATGAAGTATGTTACCTTAGAAGGTAGGAATAGGGTGTTTTATTATTTGCATATGCCTCTTCTCAATCATCTTCATCACAAAATGTTGTTGATTATTCTTTTTTTAATTTTTTATTAATTTAAATATTTTTGTTGAGAAGTGTTTGGACACTGCTACCCAAACCCCTGATGAAATGCCCCCTTGCCACCCCACCAGGGCCTCATCCTGAGGCTTGTTCATTTCCATCTGGCTCTCTATCTGCCCAAACCTATTTCTATTGTACATATTGAGTAACTTGAACCCCCTGACTAGCCCAATGTGAATCCTTCTTCAGCCAGGTCTAAGGGCCCTAAAAGGAAAACCCCTCTGGTGAACACCAAAACCCCTAAGCCTCAACCTCCTACCAAGAAAACGAAGGGTGGTGTGGGAACTACCCAATCGAAAGCAACAACTGGGCTTTTTGATCTCAAAACTGCTTCCAATAAGATGAGCAACAAACCTACAAGGAAAAAGGTAAAGGAAGAGGGTAAATGCCAAGTGGAGCTATCGGCCATGGACTGCGAAGGGAAGAACAATGTAGGTAAATACTCTAAGGGGGACACCGTTGTGGCTACTACTATGGATACAAGGTTGGAGAATACTAGCATTAGGAGATGCCATAGAGTAGTGAAAAATAGTAAGAAAGTGTTGGTGAATGATATTTCTAGTGATGAGGAGCAGTCTGATAGTAAATGCAAGAGGGAGGAGGAAGAGATGGAGGAGATGGAGGAGGAGGAATTTGTGGAAGGGTCTAGTCACTTTTCTAACTTCAACAAGATGCTCAAGGAGGATTCACTGACCCAATCCTTGGACCCTCGAGCTATGGAGGAAGATAATACAAAGATTGTTGATAAGGTTGATGATTATAGCATGCTACTGGAGCGGATGGATAAACTCAAAAGGAAATTTGCTGGGTTGACCCGATTCACTGTCAAAATGATCCACAATATTCATAATCCTACAATCATATTTACTAGGATAATAATTAATTGAATCATACACATGATGAATAAATGGTTTTATAAATGATATATATTTAAATTATATAGTTATTTATTTTGATAATTTTATTAATACCATAATTTGACATCACTTCCAAATTAATTTCATTTTAGATTTTTAATTTAGAAATATTATTAAACTTAAGTAAATCTATATATATTGTAATCATTTTTTTTAAAATATAAATTATTTTTTAAAAATAATATTTTTAAATTATATACTATGCTGTTTATTTTTCTAATTTTATTAATATCATAATTTTCTATAATAAATTGGAGAAATCTTCTATAAAAACTTTAATTTTATTTGGAATAGAAAGTTAATGATGTATACACATTATAAGAATGCATGAGGTAAGATCAAATAAATGCAAATGTGTGTAAATGGAGATAAGTGGAAGTTTGTAAAATGATCCCAACTTCACATAAAAATGAATTGTTTATCAACATTTAATCATATTGAAATATTCTTTCAAAATGAAAACAAAACTAAATAAGAATTGACATGGGTACAAAAATAAACTAAAAATTATGTCTTATATGCCTTCTTGTCATTATGCACCCAAAAAATGTATGGAATAAAAAAAAACATGTCTTCTTTGCATCCACACACAACAAAAAACAAACACAATAATTTTGAATGCACACTGACAAAACCACAGTCTAATCTTCAATGCGTTACAAGCCCTTCTTATAGCTCTTGAAGAAAATTAAAATATAAAAGAGAATAATGATTCAAAATTTTCTATCCATTTTTGTGAGTAAAATGTTGTATACATTTAGACTAGAAAATGTAATTAAATAGAAAGCTAAAATCTACAAATAACAAATAACTTTAGTAACTAATCACATTAGCAATGTTCATTATCCTGCAATCATATCTATTACTAGGGTAATAATTAGTTGAATCATGCACATGATGAATAAATGCTTTTCCTAAATGATATATTTAAATTATATGTTATGTTGTTTATTTTTAAAATTTTATTAATATGATAATTTGACATCACTTCCAAATTAATGTCATTTTAGATTGTAAATTTAGAAAAGTCGTGATTAAAGTTCTGTAAATCTATATAGATTATAATTATTTTTTCTTAAATATACATTATTTTTTCAAATTAATATATTTAAATTATATATTATGTTGTCTATTTTTATAATTTTATTAATATCATAATTTTTTATAATAAATTAGAGAAATCTTCTATAACAACTTTTATTTTATTTGGAATAGAAATATAATGATACATGCACATTATAAGAATGCATGAGGTATGATCAAATACATGCAAATGTGTGTAAATGGAGGTAAGTGAAACATTGTAAAATGATCCAAACTTTACATAGAAATGAATTGTTTATCAAGATTTAATCATATTGAAATATTCTTTCAAAATGACAATTAAACTAAATAAGAATTGACATGGGTACAAAAATAAATTAAAAATTATGTCTTATATGCCTTCTTGTCATTATGCACCCAAAAAATGTATCGAATAAAACAAAATGTCTTCTCTGCATCCACACACAACAAAAAACAAACATAATGATTTTGAATGCACACCAAAAAGACCACGATCTATTCTTCAATGCTTTACAAGACCTTATAGCTCTAATACCAATTGAAGGAATTTAAAATATAAAAGAGAATAATGATTCAAAATTTTCTATCCATTTTTTTGTGTAGTGCCCCTCCATGTTCAAACATTTATGATGCTTATGTTAGATGCTAGTGGATTTATGTTCTATTTTTTAGATACTCTTGCTTGTGGTTAGGACATTCTATAATGACATGTTACTATGTTAGGTACTGTAATACTCAAGACTTGTTAGATGTTGATTAGCCTTTGACTTTTTAGATGATGATTATGACATGTTTATGAATATACTAGTAGAAATATAATGTGTTATCTTATTTTCGAATGGTTTATGATTATTGATGTTACATGAGATGTTATTTGATACATTATATGATGCTTTTAAATGCTATTTAGATGTGAAGAGAAGGATGTCGTATTTCTCACTTGTGAGAACCCAAGGATGTTTTAATTTCCTTTCACTAGGTATGTGATGGTTATATGTATGTGCAAAGACATTTTGTGTGTTGCACATTGTAGGTACTACGCATCGAATCCTCCTGAATTGGAAAGGTTGAGCATGTCTTAAACCCAATGGATCAGTTGATCAGAGATAACACTTGGTCCCCTAACCTAGCCATCATCGTTGAAGAGGATGAGTACTAGGTTTCACACCTAGTCAGTGTTGTCATTATGGGACCAATATGGTCAATTAGTGTTGTCTATGGTCTTTCTTGTTGATCTATCTTTGTGGTTAGGTATTGATTGGCATTTAATTTATTTGATTTAGAATTGTTCGATAATTGCTACATTAAAATAAAATTGTTAAGTTAAAATGGTATTTTTGATAAGTAAATATAATGTATAAATATATAATCATAGCTTATGATAAGATAAATTATAATGTAATGCTAAGTTAATAAATAAAATATTATAAAGTTGAAATATAGAGTTAATTATTAAATGTAAATAAAAACGAAGTATGTCTTGATAAATAGATATAAAAATAAATACATAAATAATTATAGTGAGTAATAAAATAAAATTTTAGTGGGATGTTATAACTAATAAATAATAAAATAATATGATAAATTAAGAGGCTTTTAGTTAATCAAAAATTAATTATTGTTGGAATGAAAAGACTAATTTAATAAATTTAAAGTTAATTATTAATTGTGAAGGTTGCTTGGTTTTCTTAGAAAATGAACAGTCTCCTCTTTTTGTAGATATTGTTCTTTTGGCAAAATTTTCCTCTGATTTTTGCTAAAAGAGTCATCAGTTTGTAAAATTTCAAATAATGTGATTTTGTGGGAATTGGGGATTTTGGAGAATTGATTGAGTAATTGGTTTTTGGGGAAAAATTGTTTGGCGATTTTGGAGAATCTAGATTCACAAGCCGATGCTGAAGTTCGACATCAAATCTCCTCCTGCCAGGTGTTGCACCCAGATTGAGATCTAATCTTTTGTTTTGTTTTTTTGTGTGTGTGATGATGAAGAAACAACACACTCTCAAGAGAACCCAAATTACGACTCCATGAATAATTTGTTTCAATAGTTGAGGGAGATACAATACAAAATTTTGCATTAATACAATGCAAAATGTGATGCTTCAACATGACAAATGCTCCATCAACTTTCAATTGACAATGACTTGATACTAGTTGTTTTTATGTGATGTATTAAATTTTACATTTTGATAATCGAGGAATAAGCAAGTATTATCTAGCTACCTTTTTTCAACTCCATAATTTGCATTATTTCTGATTGCATAATTGACAAAGTAATCTAAAAACTTTTGGTGGAATGTGCTAATTGTGAGGTTCTTCAACTTCTCAATTTATTTATACAATTTCAAGTGATTTTCTTATCCAAGTCTAACATTGCAAATCGTTAAACCTTATAGGACATCATCTTTTGCTTTCAACTTGCTTTTTTATTTTATATTTCTTCAATTTCATTTTCTAAAAGCTTTATGAGTCCAAGTAACTTTCTAGGCATTTAGGCTTTACTTTTATAAAGGACCAGACTAGTGTCAAATATAAAATCCAATTCTATATGCCTTCGAGCCATTTCAAAGAAAAATTTGGATATGACTATAAAATCTATATGTCATTGATGAAGTAATGAAATATACGTGTTTCATCTATCAAACCCTAGGTATATATTCATTTTCTTCAACTGCATAATTTGCATTATTTCTGATGGCATAATTGGCACAGTAAATTAAAAACTTTCAGTGGATTCTATCTACCAATGCAAATGTGTTAATTGTGAGGTTCTTCAACTTCTCAATTTATTTATACAGTTTCAAGTGATTTAGAATCCATGTCTAGCATTGCAAATATTTAAACCTTATAGAACATCATCTTTTGCTTTCAACTTCCTTTTTTTTTATTTTGCAATTCTTTAATTTCATTTTCTAAAAGTTTTATAAGTCCAAGTAAGTTTCTAGGCATTTAGGCTTTACTTTTATCAAGGACCAGACTAGTGACAAATATAAAATCCAGTTCTAGGGGAGAGGACCCAGTAGTTGTGCACCCTGACTTCTCACTTCTAATTATCCTACATGGATATTTCAAATCACTCCCAATTTTTTACAGTAGCTTAATTGGAAAGTCCCCTACTTATAACTAAGGTTTCAGGGCCACATCATCAAATATGATGCCACATCAACATGATTTTTTTCAAGGAGTCCAAAAATGCCCAAAAAAAAAGTGAGACCAATACTAGTGCATTCACAACATGTTTTATTGAGCGCTCATGTGGAATCGCATGAGTGGTAGCTTTTTAGATCAAAAGAATATATTTAGTTTAACTATGGGTAGTCACCATCAACACTAACAACTTTAAAGTCACAACTATTGGTCCAATATTGATAAAAATATTGGGCATTATATAAAGAACTATCACAACTATTGAAACATGCTCAGGTAATGGGTCCTCTCCCCTATATGTCTTGGAGCCATTTCAAAGAAAAAATTGGATGTGACTATACAAGCTATATGCCATTAAGGAATTAATGAAATATACATGCTTCGTCTATCAAACCCTAGGTATATATTTATTTATGTTCCATGTAGTTTCGAAATGGGAGGAGTACGTACCAAAATTTGGGGATAGCAGGTCTAACAACGCAAATTTAATATATATACTTATAAAAAAAAATTGGACTTATAAATTAAAATTTCATCTACAAACTCTAGAATTAATCCATATATTCCAGAGTTGGGGATGACAAATTTTTTTAGCATTTTAAAAAAAGCTATTAAAATAACTTAAACACAACTTAAACACAACTAAAGACAGTTGAAATTCCAAATTTGGTCACTACTACTTTTCTTTTATCTGAGCCAACATGCTTCAGCTCAACAACAAGAACTCTTTGCCATGTGTCGCTCGTCTTTTATATCTACTACTACTGGGTCCTTTCCCCTAGTATTAAAAAGATACAAGCATAAATATCAATGGTATCAAACCATTTGATCACAGTGTTGGTACTAGGAAATAACCTATTTGCAAGACGCTTTTTGTTTTATCAGAGAAAGGAAATTGTGGATTCTTGCCCGATAGATTTGGCAATCGTTCCTTGTTAAGTCTGCACTAATCTCTTGAACATGAGATCTGATGTGTCTGCCTTCCTTGTCCACCATTAATGTACGTAGAGCTTTAGTCATGTCTTCCTTGGAAAAAGAATCATCCTCCTCATTTCTCCTGACCTCCACCCCCAACTCAAGTTCCTTGGCTATGAGCCTAGCATTTAAGCCCTGTTCGTACTATAGTGGAAGAGTCACAAATGGCACCCCAAACCTCAATCCTTCAGATATTGAGATCCACCCGCAATGAGTGAGGAATGCTCCTGCAGAAGAATGGGTGAAAATGTCCAATTACGTCGCCCATTCCGTCACCAAAAGTCCTCTTCATCGTGTGCGCCCCACAAAGCCCTGGGGAAATGTAGTGGCCATCTGATGGAGAAGAACAAAGAGGAACATAAGCTCAGTCTCTTCTAAGGCCAACGCTAAGGCAGGGAGCTCCTATGGTTTGAGAACACATTCAGTTGCAAAGGAGACGACCAGCACTAAATGGGGCTACTGCGCATCCAGCCTAGCCAAGCAACGGTCATCTATCGGTGGTGGCGTTAAATCGAGCATCTTTATCCCCACTGGAACCACAGGCCTGCCATTGATTCTTTGTAAATATTCCAACTATTTTCCTTCTAGTTTTGCACACATATTGAAAGCTATCACCCAGCTACCCTTAAAACACATCCTCCATCGCTCTGCGAAGTTAATGTGCTCCCCCTTCTGGTGTACATGCAGGTACTTTCGTGCTGCAAACGATGAATGGAGGATGTGCACTGAGGGGAAACTAGGCGGTGGCACCATTGGATCTAGCCTTTGAATGGCTTTTGCCAACCGTCCATGGCTTTCATAACCAGGTCAAATGTGCCTCCCTACTTGAAATCTATAGTTGACTCAATGCCTACGGGCAGCCCGTCTACGGAGGGTAGTGGAAGCTTTGAAATTTCAATTTCTCATATGGGGTGTAGCTTCAAGATATGAATAATTCAATAGTTTTTTAGTTTTAAAATAGTTTTTAAAGCAGGTTTTAAAGTAGTTCATACTACGTATTTCTTCATTGTTTTAGTTTTTAGGTTTTCCATCTTTAAAGTTGTTTGGTGTAGATTTTGTTTTAAGCTTTGTTTTTGAAGGTTTCTTTTGCTTTATTCTTTCTTTATTCTATGCATTGTTTCTCCAACTGTCTATATAGAGTCATCTTGTAATAACTTTTACACAGTTGAATAATACATAATTATTATTTCTTAGCTCTGTTTTTCACTCAATCTGTGAGCAGATATATTGTTTCTTGTTTTTTTAATTTTCTGAGCAAAAGATATTAAGTTTTTCCTAATTAAGTATAAGAACTATTATAGATTTTTAATCTTTCATTTGGTATCAGAGCAGGTTGCAAAATTTTCTAATTGTGCAGGTAGAAAGGTTAGAGAAGCAGTTATCTCCAAATGGCCAATAGCAACAGTTTACCATTTCAGCTTCCATTGTTTTTTGGAGATAACTATGATTATTGGAGTATCAAAATGAAGACCCTACTATTATCCCAGGAACTCTGGGAATTAGTGGAAGTAGGATACCCAAAACCTACATATCAGACTGCATTAAATGCCTTGACACAACAACAACGAAATCAACTGAAAGAAGACAGAAAGAAGGATAACAAAGTTTTTTACCATTCAATCTACATTGGATGTTTCAATTTTCCCCCAAATTGTTGGTATGACAAAATCAAAGGATGCATGGGAGGCTTTACAAATTGCATATCAAGGTACAGATAAAATCAGATTGGTAAGACTTCAAACTTTTTGAAGAGAATTTGCAAATTTAATGATGAAGAAAACTGAGTCTATTCATGAATTTATTACTAGAGCTCAAGGTGTTGTGAATCAGCTTAGGATGAAAGGGGAAACAATAACTAAAAAAACAATTGTAGAAATTTTTTTAAGATCCCTTCCTCCTAAATTTGATCTAGTGGTGATAGCCATTGAAGAAAGTAAAGATTTAACTACTTTCAAAGTTGCAGAGTTGACAAGTTCTTTGCAATGTCATGAAGAGTGTATGCAGCGTTCTACAAAAATTTTGGTGCAAGCTTTCCATCTTCTGTAAAACTTGAAGAAAAGTCTCCTTCCACTCACACCACTAAATAGCAAGGTGAATCTTCTTCTAATAACAGAGGACGAGGTAGAGGAAGAGGAAGAGGAAATAACAGAGGACGAGGATGAAGTTATGTAGATCAGAGGAGTATCTAGTGCTGATATTGTGAAAGGTATGGTCATTATGAATCAGATTGCAGAAAGAAGAAATCTGACTTGAATAATTCAAGAGCCAATTATATAGAAGAGTCTTCTATAGATACAAAACATTCCACATTCTTCACATGCAATTTGGCAAAAGAACACCAAGAGGATGTTTGATTCTTGGACAACGGCTGCTCCAATCACACGACAGGTAAATCTGATCTCTTTGTCAAGTTAGATGATTCAGTACGAAGTCAAGTTAAATTTGGAGAAGATAATGAGGTTGATGTAATGGGAAAAGGTACCCTTGCAATCAAGACTAAGCAAGGAGAAACTACTCATATTCATGATACTTTGTTTGTGCCACAATTACAACATAATCTTCTGAGTATTGGGCAGCTTGTAGGAAAAAATTATAAAGTAGTGTTTGAAGATAACTATTGCAAGATATTTCATAAATCTAACAATCATCATCTTGTAGCAAAGACTTGTATGGCAGAGAGTAGATTGTTTCCTCTCACATTGGTTTCTAGTGAGTTGCATGCACTCAAATCAACTACAGATGATTCGTGGTTA
Source organism: Sequoia sempervirens (assembly GCA_007258455.2). Lineage (NCBI taxonomy): Eukaryota > Viridiplantae > Streptophyta > Pinopsida > Cupressales > Cupressaceae > Sequoia > Sequoia sempervirens. Next base: position 73,181 of record VDFB02119139.1, read on the forward strand.
TGGCATCAACGATATGGTCATCTAAATTTTCAAGGGTTATCTTTGCTCAATAAAAAAAAATATGGTAAGAGGGCTTCCTCCAATCAAGGAAAAAGAAGAAGTTTGTTCAGGGTGTGCAGTTGGCAAGCATCATCAAGATAGTTTTCCGGTGAATAAATCTTGGGGAGAAAAATCTCCTCTAGAGCTTGTGCATGCTGACATTTGTGGTGACATGCAAGAGGAATCATTTGGTAAGAACCTTTATTTTTTGACTTTCATTGATGATTACTCATGCCACACTTGGGTTTATTTTCTTAAGCAAAAATCTGAAGCCTTTACATGCTTCAAGAATTTTAAAGCTATGGATGAAAAATAGAGTGGGTATCATGTCAAGATACTCAGAACAGATAGAGGGGGAGAGTTTACCTCTAATGAGTTTGCTGATTTTTGTATCAAGAATGGGATACAAAGACAACTTACTACTGCATATACACCTCAATAGAATGGTATTGCTGAAAGAAAGAACCGTACCATCATGGAAATGGCACGGAGCATGTTGCAGACAAAAAAATCTTCCAAATACTTTTTGGGGAGAAGCAGTTGCCACTACAGTATATGCTTTGAATAGAAGTCCCACGAAAGTTGTTCAAAAGATCACTCCAAAGGAAGCATGGAGTGGTCACAAGCCTTCAATGGCTCATCTTTGAGTCTTTGGATGTTTGGCATATGTGCATGTTCCAGTTCAAAAGTGGAAGAAGTTGGATGCCAAATCCCAACTTTGTATCTTTGTGGGATATTCTACAACTAAGGGATATAGATTCTATAATCCTAACACAAAGCAATGGATTGTTAGTTGGGATGTGATTTTTGATGAAGGGGGAGTATGGCAGTGGAAAGATGAATTGTGAAGAAAAATCCATCAATAATCATAAACTTGGAAGATAATACTATTCCTCCTCTCCCCACAAGCTCAAGTGGAAGTTCAAGCTCAAGTTCTAGTCCTCCAAGTTCACCTAGTTCTTCTAGTAGCACAAATTCAGATAGTGATTCACCTCCACCATCAGTTCCAAGAAAGGTACGAAGTTTGGTTGATATTTATCAAAAAAGTGCAAATATAGTTCCAATTGTTAATTTTGCTCTATTTAGTACAATTGAAGTTGAACCCTCTATGTATGAAGAAGCAGTGAAAGAACCAGTATGGGTTAATGCTATGAATGATGAGATGAATTCCATTCATAAGAATAATACTTGGGAATTAGTGCAACTTCCCAAAGATAAACAAGTGATTGGTGTGAAATGGATCTACAAAGTCAAATATCATGCCAATGGTTCAGTGGAATGACATAATGCAAGATTAGTTGCCAAAGGATTTGCACAAACTCATGGAGTGGATTATGCAGAAACTTTTTCTCCTGTGGCTAGACTTGATACAGTAAAGATTATATTGTTTGTAGCTACATAGTACAAGTGGCCAATATTTCAAATGGATGTAAAATCAGCATTCCTTAATGGTTATATAGATGAGGAAGTTTATGTGGAACAACCAATGGGTTATGAAGTTCAAGGAAAAGAACACTTAGTCTACAAGTTGAAGAAATCTCTTTATGGGTTGAAGCAAGCTCCTCGTGCCTACTATGCTAGAATTGACAGTTATTTCATGAAGAAGGGATTCAAAAGAAGCCACTCAGAGCCAACCTTGTATGTCCAACATCCTGGTAATGATATTCTCATAGTTTTCCTTTATGTTGATGATCTTATTTATACAGGTAACAACAAAGCTCTCATAGAGAAGTTTCAAGCAGAAATGAAACAAGAATTTGAAATGTTAGATCTAGGAGTCATGCACTATTTTCTTGGTGTTGAGGTACTACAAATATCAAAAGGTATATATATTTCTCAAACCAAGTATGTTACTGATTTATTGAAAAAGTTTAGAATGGTGGCATGCAAAGCATTTGCAACCCCCATAGCAATTGGTGAGAAGTTAACTAAGGAGGATATTAGTCCCAAGGTTGTGATAACAATAGCACTATTGCCATGACAAAGAATCTTGTGTTTCATGCCAGAACGAAACACATAGAGATCTGACATCATTACATCCGTGACTTGGTTCAAGATGGGCAAGTAGAGTTAAAGTTTTGTCCTACATCTGAGCAAGTTATTGATATCTTTACCAAGGCTCTTACTACACCAAATTTTGTGGCCTTGAGAAATCAGTTGGGACTCACCCCTATTGATCATTCAGGGGGAGATCAAAGATATGAATAAGTCAATAGTTTTTTAGTTTTAAAGCAGCTTTTAAAAGCTGTAATAACCCTCCTGGTTGCTGGTTGAACTCAGTAGTGTTATGTTTTATTTTGCTACTCAGATACTATGATGATACTGTTATTGTTTCATGTGGTTAGTTTGATGCTTGATGATGTTGTTATTTCATTATGGACATGATTACTTTATATGACATTATGGTTGGTTATATTAGTTGAATTTTTTGAATTATGATATAATGCAGTGATTTAATTTAATATGTTATGAGATGATTGTTAGTTAGAAATGTAATTCATTGATTATGTTATAATTGTTAGGATAGGTGTGACGAAGGACAATATAACATCACTCGTTCGCGAGTGCCCTGTTATGTTGCGATTCCTTCTCACAATGCAGTATTTTAATTTAATGCTTTGATGTTATGTATATATGCACATGTACACAACTTCGTTTGTATGCAGGATTGCAGGTACAAGTCTCGATTCCACCTACTTCGGCAGGACAGGGCGAGCACCAATAACCCAACGGTTAAATGTTGAAACAGAGGTGACAATGAAGTCCTCCCGTTCCATGATGTCAGGTCGTCTCGTTTGTTTGGTATTGCTTACTTTGTGTAATTGTCGTCATTTGTGTTTTGTGTTATGTGTTATGTCGTATTTTGTCAGGGTAGCATTGTATAAGTTATGATTCATTTTAATGATGGAAATAATTATTTATTTCAATGTTAGATTAAATTATTTTATGTATTTAGATGATTTAATTATTTTGAAAATCATATATTGCAATTAAATAATAATTAAATATTAAATGTGACTTAATTATTTTAATCATTTATTTGGTGGTGGATAATTATGAGAATAATTTATTTAAAAATAAATATGTAATGTGATGTGCAAGAAAGTTGCAAAAACAGTAATTAAAGCAATAAAACAAATAAAAGAATAAAAAGATTGTGTGAGCCAATAGGAATAGAGATCAGGGAAAAAAGCTAGCTTTTAAAGAATTGATTTTCTTTTAACTTTGATTTGGAGAGTTTTTTGAAGGGATGGACAATATATTTTTATTTAATTAAGAATTTTTGGAAGTTTACACACACAGAGAGATATTTTTGTTACAGAAGTTGTGCAAGAGATTGGCTGGGTTTTCTGAAAATTTAGAAAGGGTATTGAAATCTTCGGTTGTATTTGGAGGAGAGTTATAGAGAGAGATTGTCAATCTATTTCTGGTGAATGTTCTGGAGAGTCTTTTGAACAACAAAATAGGATTCAAGTTTGAAGGTGAAGTTCTGTAGAGGAGATTTGGAGTCACGATCAAGGAACACTTTGAGGTCATCAAAATCAACCAGACATCTTCAGACTTTTGAATAAGCGTTGGACATCAGGTTCCTCTTATATTTTCTTTCTAGTACTTTCTTTTTCATCTCTTCTGCTTTAGAGAAAACAAAACAAAATTTAGGAAATATGGTTTATGTGAAGAAAGGAAAATAAACTGTCATTTGAATTGAAAAATTAGTGAAATATATTAGACTAGAAATCAAGAAAAATATAGCTAATGTATTGATTTCCTATTTGTCCAAAACAAAAAGAAAACCTTATCATCTGAAAATTTCAACTTAACAAAAATAGGCTTTTAGGAAAACGAAATCTTTGTTGGAAATAATAAATTTGGAGATTTTGGGTACATCTTTATATAGCTGAATCTATTCATTATTCTGTATTTTTCTTCTATTATGTTGTTTACATTTACCCTTTGTTATCTTAATACATACATACATATATATATATATATATATATCTTTTATATATATTTGTATTTTAAATTATCCTGGTATCTTTTGTACCTGTGCGTCGACCGAGGCCGTATTTTCGTCAGAAATTCGTATTGGATAAAGATAAAAAAAAATATATATGAAATTTTTGTTTTGAATGGTCTTTATATATAAAAAAAAAGATATTTATATTTTTTTTAATTTATGGGGGTCAAGGGGAAGGACGGCAGAGGCCGTACCTCCCCCTCTCCCCACAGCCAAGGACGGCTGTGACAGCAATCCGTAGACTGCTGTGCGCAATAGTCTGTAGACTGCGCGCACAGCAGTCCTACGGACTGCTGCGCAGTCCGCCGCAGCTGTACTGCGTGGCTTGTATGTGATTTAAACTTTGTTTATTTTAAATTTTATTTTTAAATTTTAATTTTATATATATATAAATATATATATATATATTTATATATATATGTCTTTTATTTATTTAATATTAGTTTATTTTTTTAAAAGAAAAAATAAATAAATAATTAAATAAAATAAAATTATCATTATTTAATATTATTTATTCAAATGAAATTAAGATTATTTAAATTTAAATATTAATTGATTACATTGTATATATATATATGTATATACATCTCTGTCATATATGTATATTAAAATATAATTATTATGTATTTTATTTTTAAAATGAAATTAAGATTATTTAAATTTAAATGATAATTTATTAAATTGCATGGATGCAATTTTATCTTGGATTTTAAAAAATGTTTAATTTTGTTTATAATTAAGTAATCTTTATTTATTTTAAAATGGGCATGGTATAATTTACGGTTTTGATTAAACAAATATGTTAGACAAGATTTTAGTCTTTGGTGGTGATTGTAGATCTTGTTGAAACAATTGTATTTAATTACATAAACGGGATTGGAGTCAAACGTAATGGTGCAACCTGGTAAATGTTATCTGAATTTCTTTTCATGTTGTAGTTTTCTTTGTTCAGAGTTGTCGATGTGGGAACCGTATTGGTCTGTGAAAATCTTGTTCCAGAGGCTTGTGATTTAAAGTGTTATTTACCTTTGTTTATTCTTTAGAGCGTTATTAGTGTTCTGTTAGGAAGGGTTGGACGGGTTTGCAAGTCTTTTGATTATGTGCAGTTGCGAGATAGTTAATGCCTCATGTATTTGATTTTGGTTTTATGATTTATATGTGTTGGTTAAACCCTTGCCTACTTGAGATATGTTAGGGGTCATAGGAGGGAGAGTGGCTCTTCGTGGGCACCGGTGCCTCAGGATGAGGAAGGGCTCAGGATAACCCACGAAAGAGTAAGCTAAACAAGTGATAACCTAAACAATAGAATTAGGGGGTTGGGTAGTTTAAAAATAGAAGATAATAAAACATTGGATTCCTCGGCTATGCATTAGGGCTACCCTAGACTAGTGATAGACTGAGAAGGCCATGGTCGGCATAGTCATAGTCTCATCTTCATGAGAGAATATTGGCTCCGCATCAGCTACCCTATGGTGTCGGCACCTCAGTTAGGAGGAAGGGCCAAGAGATCCATAGATGGGTGTCGGCGCCTCAGTTGGAGGAAGGGCCAGGAGAATCCCATGAGAGCTATGCGATGACACTCTCCACTTGACACCCTTGTGCGTTGTTGTTGTTGCTTCTGGATGTTATCTCTTTATGTTGTTTCTTTGAATTCTTGTGAATTTGTTTAATGATTGCTAATTGATAGTACTTCATGTTATTGTGATGAATTTCTTGGTTTTAACTTGTCATGTGATTTGTGAACGTTATTGGTTTTTCATCGTATGCTTTGAGTTGTATCATAATGTGGTTGAGTCGGTTTGACATTCATGGTCGGGTTCACTTCCTCATCACCTCTGAGCACGGGGGGTGAGTTACTTGTAATTCACATGGTTGGGTGGAACGTGCTCCGCACCCGTTGGGTTCCCCATCAATGTCTTGTCTTCTCAACATTTCCGGTTGGAGTTGTACCAGTGATCATTTGTACTTTATATTTCATTATACTTGTATCAATCCCCATGTTGGGAAAATTCAATGTAATTCATTTGTCAAAGAAAATTGTAATGTAATATTATAACGATGATGTAATAGTTAGGCTCATTTGTAACTCTTTTAAAATATTTATCATGGATGTAATTATGCGATGTTTATTATACTCGCATCATGGTTATGGGATGTATCATTGTTTATGGTTATTATAAAGTAAATGGTTATGTTGTAAATTGTAATCTTTACTTCCATTTAGTTGATTGCGATGTAACCTCACGTGCCCCAGAGAACCAAGCGGGTTAATGCTATGTAATATGTTATGTGGTTATGGTTTAATGTTATTGCATGTTTACTTTTGTTATTTTAAAAAAAAATATATTTGCATTGTGTGTGTTCTCTGGGGTTTGCACGACGGGCGTTACAACTTGGTATCAGAGCCAGGTTGCAAACGCTAGGGTTTTTGGGTAGTGTAGTCCATTAGGTTATCGTATGTTCAACTCTTGAGCTCATTTTGTACTTTATCTTGTGGCGCAGAACTATGCCTCGAGGTAGAGGACGTGGCCGAGCAAGAGGCCGTGGTGCCGGTCGTAGAGCAAACTGGCAAAGCCCCTCAGTTCCTAGTTCCCATGGCTCTGAGCATGAGGAACAGCAGAGTCTTCACAGCATTCCATCAGGTGGCCAGAATCCGGCACAACCAGGTCTAGATGGTTAGTTGCAGCATATACTTGGAGAGATTCTTGACCGTTTGGGACCCAGGCCAGATGAGGTACACCAGGTGGAGAGGGAGAAAGAGAGGTCTCTGAGGCGCAGGGATACAGATGTGGTTCAGGATGCAGTCATAGCAGGCCATATGTGAGATCTAATGAGGGCACACCCTCCTACTTTTGATGGTTCTAGAGGAGGTCTTGAGGTTGAGACCTGGTTGATTGATTTAGACCGTTGCTTCGCCATGCACCCCTACGGTAGCAATACCAAGGCACGGTGCCCAGTTATGCACTTGCGAGGCTTTGCGTCTACTTGGTGGCGCCTTGAGGAATAGAAGTTGCATCTCGATCTCAGTATGGTTACTTAGGAGTTGTTCCTTGATAGGTTCAGGGCTCGCTTCCTCTCAGATCACTAGAGGCAACACAGGGCTGACGAGTTTCATGATCTCAAGCAGTTGTCTATGTCAGTGGAGCAGTATGAGAGGCGCTTCTATGAGTTGAAGTAGTATGCAGGGATTAGCCACGATGAGGGCATGTTAGTGCAGCATTTTGTTCGGGGCTTAAATGCCCGCATCAGTGGTGGTGTATGAGTCTTCAAGTCAAAGATGATGGAAATGGCAGTGGAGAAGGCTCGTTTAGTGGAGGAGAATTTGGCCATGGCTTTGGGTGGTCACATTGGAGTACAGATTGGTAGCACGCCCACACCTGGTTATGTTACTCATGGAGGGCAGTCACAGGGAGCAGGATCTTCTAGGAATAGGTACCCACCCTCGAAAGGGGGTTATCAGCAGCAGTCAAAACAGAAGAACACTCAATCTCAGCAGGGTGGCAATTCTCAGTTTTGTAGGGATCGGAACAGGAACCGGATTCGTCAGGAACATTTTGCACAGCCTGCACCTAGTTTCCAATCAGCACCGAGTCGTGGGAGTTTTCAGGAGTCAAATGCTCCAGCAGGGGGTAGGGGTTTTGGCAGAGGCACTGGGTGTTTCTCTTGCGGACAGCAGGGGCATATTGCTAGGATGTGTCCTCAGAAGAACACTTCCGAATTTAATCAAAGGCCAGCAGCATCAAAGCCGACTATAGGTGATGCAGGGAGATCCCATTGTGTGTTTGCTTCAGTGGATAATCGTCAGGCAGTTCATCAGAATACTATGGTTGAGGCATCAGGTGTGTTGAATAATTCTAGCATTTCTATACTTTTTGATTCTGGTGCATCTGATTCCTTTATATCGCCTTTAGTAGTTGAACGATATGGCTTGGTGGCAATTAGCCAAGGCATAAAATGGCATGTCGAATTAGCATCAGGGTTAAGGGTTGTGGTAGAGAAGCTTGTGCAGGATTGTAATTTGTGTATAGGCGAAATATCAACTAAGGTGGATCTCAGAATTCTGCCACTCGGTTCCTATGATGTTGTCTTAGGCATGGACTAGTTGAGTGCACATCGTGCTATGATTGACTGCCGACGTAAAGTAGTGCGGTGCATTGATGACTCTGGTAAGGATGTGGAGATCTTGGGTATTTAGAGACCCATCTCATTATGTATGATCTCTGCCATGCAGCTCAAAAGGCACTTCCGTCAGGGTTGTCAGCTCTTTGCAGTATCGGTGAGTGACTTGGAATCTGAGGATAGTTAGGGGTTGTCATTGGATGATTATCCCCTTCTTAAGGGATTTTCTGATGTGTTTCTAGAGGAGATTCCTGGTATGCCACCAAAGCGAGATGTAGATTTCCGGATTGATCTGGTACCTAGAGCCGAACCAATATCTCGAGCTCCATATCGGATGACAACGCAGGAACTTCAGGAACTCCGTCTTCAGTTGGAAGAATTGTTGGCCAAGGGCTTTATCCACCCACGTGTTTCTCCTTGGGGAGCACCTATGATATTTGTAAAAAAGAAGGATGGTTCCCTTCGCTTGTGTATTGATTACAGGCAATTGAATAAGGTAACAGTGAAGAACCGATATCCTTTACCCAAAATTGATGATCTCTTCGATTAGATAAAAGGGGCAAAGGTGTTCTCTAAGATTGATCTCAAATCGGGATACCATCAGTTGAGGATTGCAGATGCAGATATTCACAAAACTGCTTTCCGAACTCGATATGGACATTACGAGTTCACTGTGATGCCGTTCGGGTTAACGAATGCACCTTCAGTCTTTATGAGTCTAATGAATGGAGTATTCCGTACATACTTGGATAAATTTGTCCTGGTGTTTCTCGATGACATTCTGATCTATTCTAGGTCGATGGAGGAACATGAGGAACATCTAAAGCAGGTGTTGCAGTGCTTAAGGGATAATCAGTTGTTTGCCAATCTCAAAAAGTGCGACTTTTACAAGACTGAAGTTCAGTATTTGGGCCATGTGATTTTTGGTGAGGGAATTTCAGTTGATCCTGCAAAGATTCAGGCTATTGTGGATTGGCCTGCACCCACAAATGTCTCAGAGATTCCCAGCTTCATGGGGCTTGCAGGATATTATAGGCGGTTTGTTCAGGGGTTTTCTAGGTTGGCTCATCCTATCACCTTGTTGCAGAGGAAGGGAAAGAAGTTTCTTTGGTCTGAACAATGTCAGTTAGCTTTCCAGACATTGAAGGATAAGTTGACTAGTGCTCCAATCTTAGCAGTTCCTGATCCGGCAGGTGATTTCGTTGTTTGTACAGATGCTTCTTTGGAAGGTTGAGGGGCTGTGTTGATGCAGGAAGGTCGAGTGATTGCTTATGAGTCACGGAAACTGAAGGACCATGAACTTAATTACCCCACTCATGATTTGGAGTTGGCCGCAATTGTGCATGCATTGGTGAGGTGGAGACACTTTCTCCTTGGGCATCGGTTTGAGTTGCATACAGACCACCGTAGTCTACAATACATCTTCATGCAGCCGAACTTGAATGCGAGACAAAGAAGGTGGATGGAATTTTTGTGTGAGTACGACTTTGAGGTGAAATATATTCAGGGTAAGGAGAATCTTGTAGCAGATGCTTTGAGCAGACGCAGACATGAGTTATCTGCTATGACTCTTGAGGTTGATTTGAAGAGTCAGATTGTTGTAGCTCTTTCTTCTGATGATTGGTATCAGGTAGTGAAGGCAGAGATTGAGTCAGGTAGGGCTTTGGAAGGTAAATTTGTAGGGTACTCCTTGGATTCGGATGGATTTTTGCGCTATGCAGGCCGTATGTATGTACCTCCTGTAGAGGGTCTTCATACCCTTATCTTGACGGAAGCTCATAGGGCTCCTTATTCAGCACACCCTGGAGTCAAGAAAATGTACGCTGATCTTCGTGCACTATATTTTTGGGCAGGATTGAAGCGTGACATTGCTGATTTTGTGGCTAGGTGTCTTGAATGTCAGAGAGTGAAGGCCGAGCATCATCATCCAGCAGGTTTGTTGTAGCCGCATCTTGTTCCAGAGTGGAAGTGGGACATCATTTCTATGGACTTTATAGTTGGGTTGCCTATGTCTTCCAGGCAACATGACGCTATCATGGTCACTATTGACAGGTTGACCAAGGTATCCCATTTCTCTCCTATCCGATCTTCATATACGGCTTCAGTGGTGGCTAGAGTGTTCATGGAGGATATTGTTAGATTGCATGGGATACCATGCAGGATTATTTTTGACAGAGATCCGGTATTCACTTCTGCATTATGGACATCCCTTTAGCGGTCCTTAGGGACTAAGTTGAATTTTAGTTCTGCCTACCATCCTGAGACAGATGGTCAAACTGAGAGAGTTAATCAGGTGCTTGAGGATATGCTTCGTATGTATGTCATGGACCAACAGTCTCGTTGGGAAGACTATCTGCATTTGGTTGAGTTTGCCTACAATAATGGCTATCATAGTTCGATTGGCATGGCTCCATATCAGGCTTTGTATGGTCATCCTTGTCGTACCCCTCTGAGTTGGGATCGATTAGAGGATAGGGTTCTTCTTGGGCCAGAGATGCTTTGTGACATGGAGCAACAGGTAGCTCGCATCTGAGAGCATCTGGTAGTAGCTCAAGACAGGCAGAAGAAATTTGCTGATGCTCACAGGGTAGATCGGCAGTTTGCAGTTGGTGATCGAGTATTTCTCAGAGTTCATCCTCGAAAGAGCCCTATTCATTATGGAAAGGGTTCTAAGCTTGCACCCCGTTTCGTGGGTCCGTTTTAGGTGTTAGAGCGTATTGGTCTTGTTGCCTATCGCCTGGCATTGCCACCTAGTCTGTCGTGGATTCACGATGTTTTTCATGTATCTGTTCTTAGGCCTTACTTTTTGGATGTTACTCATGTTCTTGATTGGAATGCTCTACAGGTCGAGGACGGGCAACTAGCTCTAGAGCCCGTGGCCGTGGTGCAGTATAGGAGGCTTGTACTCAGAGGCAGGGATATTGAGCAGGTGAGGGTCCAATGGGATCCCAATGATGAGGCTTCAGCGACTTGGGAGGATGCTTCCCGTATGAGAGAATCCTACCCTTACTAGTTTTCTGGCTTACAGTAGTAAGCCGGATTTAAGGGGGGGAGGATGTAATAACCCTCCTGGTTGCTGGTTGAACTCAGTAGTGTTATGTTTTATTTTGCTACTCAGATACTATGATGATACTGTTATTGTTTGATGTGGTTAGTTTGATGTTTGATGATGTTGTCATTTCATTATGGACATGATTACTTTATATGACATTATGGTTGGTTATATCAGTTGAATTTTCTAAATTATGATATGATGTAGTGATTTAATTTAATATGTTATGAGATGATTGTTAGTTAGAAATGTAATTCATTGATTATGTTATAATTGTTAGGATAGGTGTGATGAAGGACAATATAGCATCACTCGTTCACGAGTGCCCTGTTATGTTGTGATTCCTTCTCACAATGCAGTATTTTGATTTAATGCTTTGATGTTATGTATATATGCACATGTACACAACTTCGTTTGTATGCAGGATTGTAGGTACAAGTCTCGATTCCACCTGCTTTGGCAAGATAGGGCGAGCACCAATAACCCAATGGTTAAATGTTGAAACAGAGGTGACGATGAAGTCCGCCCGTTCCATGATGTCAGGTCGTCTCATTTGTTTGGTATTGCTTACTTTGTGTAATTGTCGTCATTTGTGTTTTGTGTTATGTGTTATGTCGTATTTTGTCAGGGTAGCATTGTATAAGTTATGATTCATTTTAATGATGGAAATAATTATTTATTTCAATGTTAGATTAAATTCTTTTATGTATTTACATGATTTAATTATTTTGAAAATCATATATTGCAATTAAATAATAATTAAATATTAAATGTGACTTAATTATTTTAATCATTTATTTGGTGGTGGATAATTATGAGAATAATTTATTTAAAATAAATATGTAATGTGATGTGCAAGAAAGTTGCAAAAACAGAAATTAAAGCAATAAAACAAATAAAAGAATAAAAAGACTGTGTGAGCCAATAGGAATAGAGATTAGGGAAAAAGCTAGTTTTTAAAGAATTGATTTTCTTTTAATTTTGATTTTTGGAGAGTTTTTGAGGGGAGGGCAATATATTTTTATTTAATTATGAATTTTTGTAAGTTTTTCACACAC
>VDFB02119140.1:0-13901 GCA_007258455.2 Sequoia sempervirens
TAATGATTTCATATTGCGGTGAATTAATTCACAAAATTTTATACCTATTCCCATGTATCCTAAAAGACATGGATAAGTCCTGAAAATTGAAAGAGATTGTTCCTAATTGTTCAAGCCATTGCACACCAAAAACTATATCCACTCCCCTAATAGGTATAGCAAACATTACTAAATCTAGTTGATAGTTTCCCACTAAGAGTTTTATATGATGAAATTTACCACCACAAGATAGTTGTTTCCCATCGGCTATCATGACTTGAAAATTAGAGATTGGATAAACAAAATAACTAAGCTCATTAGCTAATCTTCTATCAATAAAGTTATGTGTACTACCAGTATCTACTAACACTTTCACATTTTTCTTTTTTATATTATCAATTACTTTGAGTGTTTGTGGTGCATTTATTCCATTCAATGCATGTAAGGAGATAATAGTGCTCTCTTTTTCCTTAGAATCTTCATTCTTAAGTTTAATGTTTGATTCTTTTGTAGGTACTTCTCCCTCTTCATCCTCATCCCTTTTCTCACTATTAGAACACTTATGACTCGTTGGTCCCATTTTCTATCACAATTCCAATATAGACTTTTTTCTCTTTTGTCAGTCTCTTGTTGAGGAGAGAGCTTATTAATTTCTCTTAGGTTAAATAATTTGTCCATGTTTTTACTAGTATAATTAGTCACATTTTTATCAGTTACTTTCATGATTTCACCTTTGGTGGTGTTTTGTTTATCAACATGCAATGCTTGTTGCATAGCTTTCCTAATTGTATAAGGTTCTAACAAGCAAACATCATGTTGAATTTCATCCTTAAGACCGTTGATGTATAATTGTAGCCTTCGATAAGGTGTCACCTCGAGTGCTCTAAGTTCCAATATCAAATGCTCAAAATTATATTTAAATAAAGACCTTAATTGCTTTAATTTTTTTAGTTGGGTAGAATAACTTTCAATGCATGGCTGCTCATAAAAGGTTGCTAGTTCTTTACTAAATTCTTTCCAACTAAACATTTGTCCTTGTCTATCAATCATCTTCCATTTTTACCATTGGTAAGGTCCTAATTCTAAATATAGTAAAGCTATGTCAACCTTGGTATTATTTGGTATATTGTGAAGTACAAATTGTTGTTCTATAACCTTGTATCCATGAAATTACATTTCTACCATCAAATTTATGAATGTTTATTGTTGGTAAGTATAAATTTTGATCTTGAAAAGGTTCTCTTATCCCTTGATTTGGTTTATTAGGGTTGCACTCAATTTGTTTGTTCCTTTGAGATTTTATTTTTGATAATAATTTCTTTGAAAACCTATCTAAACCCTCATTTATTTTTTTTGTAAATGGGTCAAACAATTTATCTTTAATGAAATGTATCGTTATTTCATATCCTTGGGGAACTCTTTCCTCAATTTTAGATGAAGTAAAATAAAATGGATCCTTATATTTTGTATGTGTATAAATATCCTCTAATCCTAAAGATGGCATGGATTTAAGTTTATTCGAAGCTTTATGAAGGTAGGAAAGTATTTGGAGAGAGAATTTGATGTTTTAGCTTAGACCAAACTTAGACCACTAAATTAAGGAATATGCTTTATGTCTAAAAATAAATTTCAAAGAAGTAGCCTATTTATTTTTTTATAATCTTTTTTAAAAATGTATTTAAAAAGAAATGCAGCCTATAGAGACAATTAATGAAAATTTTGACTAAACTTTGACCACTAAATTAATGACTGTATTTTATTTCCAATATTAAATTACAAATAACTAACCTTATCTAATTTTTTATAAGCTTTCCAAAAATATAAAAATGTTAAAAAATTTCAAAGAATTATGACCTATGGAGCAAACTAATGAAAAAACTAAAATCACAATAACTTTTAGAAAACGTACCTTCAAAGCCTGAATTTTTTTTTAGAACTTACATATGGGATACCTAAAATCCCAAAAACAATAAGATCAAAATTCATATTGGTTTAGAAGACATGGTTGTAACAAGAATGATGGCCTAAATCATAGCTCTAATACCACTTGTTATGATATTTTCTAGAAATATTTATAAATAAAATAAAATTGTAGTAGACCACTTCGAGGTTACCTCCAATAATCAAGAAATATGATATGAATTGAGTAATTGATGATATGTGTGGACAGTGAAAATTGTCCTGAGCCTGCAATCAATATTTTATCGCTAATTCACTTTCTTCTACGCATAATTAAATAATTTTAATTATTTAATTGTTCCCTAATGTCATTTTCTTCAATTAATTAAATAATTCTTAATTATTTAATTAATTCATTTTATCCTTATTCCTCTTTTGATTGGTTAAATAAATGTCAATTTTATTTAAAATTATATCACTAATTTATCTTTTCTATCCTTAATTAAATAAATTTTACTTATTTAATTATTTTTTCTATTTTCCTCTATAATTAAATAATTGTTTTAATTATTTAATTATTCATGAGCCTTTTCTCCCCATAATTAAATAAATCTTATTTATTTAATTGTTATCACTAATATTCTCTTCAGTAATTATTTTTAATTATTTAATTATTCATTTCCCTCATTTAAATTAAATAATTGTCATTATTTAATTTGAATTTCTTCTTAGCCAAGCCCTGAATCTCAACTAATTCCTAAAGTTTTGGTCCATCCTTATCTATCCTTGTCTCAATTAACCTCATCTATTGATCATGATACCTCATCACTCAATCTTATCCCTTCATTTAAATTAGGATTTTTATAAAAGCAAGCCTTCAATTCATTTTGAGGTGAACCACAATCTTTGAACTTTTTCTATTCATATCATTCATGCTATCTTGAGGTCTTGCTACTAGACATCATGCTTATCAAATATCTTGTACATTATTTTGAGAATAAACAAAGCAAAATAGAGAAGAGAAATGGAGATGAATCAATTATGGCATAGAGATTGAGTATTATTGTTTTTTCTATGTTCATTTGTGCTTCAATGTTGGATTAGGGTCTTTATTACTTGAATTATATAGTTTTGTGGTTATTATTATTGATTAATGCTTATTATCCCCAAATTTTTTCCTATCTACATTTGGTGAACCTGATGTGAACTAATCAGTTTTTTTGAAAATTTAGGAAAATTTTGATTTTTTAGGAGTCTGACACAATTGATTGGTAGAATGATGCAACTAAGCCTTCATACATCACAATTGTTGTATGACATGACAGATCAAAATTTACTACACCATAATTGTTACCCAGGATGATGCATCTGATTAGCATTTGGTGTAGGAGCACCTAGTGAAATTATGCCTCCAATAGGCAATTTTGTGAAATTTGAGTTATCACCATGGAATGTATGTTAAAAAGGTCATGTGAAGACCTATTCAAATGTATTTGAGTCCCTTATAGGTCCCTAGGAGGTCAAAGTAGTTAAATTGCAAAAAAAATGTAATTTTTGTTGCACAAATGCAAAAGTTGTAAAATTGTAAAAAATAAGAAGATGAAGAGTCATTTGGGAAAAGGGAAGGTTTGGTCGGTTGACGTAAAGAGGTAGTTATGAAAAAATATTGAAAAAAACTTTAAAAGCATTGTAAGGATAAGTAAGAGATATAACTTTGTACCTTGAAACGAGTTTTGTAATAATAAACACTCTGTTATGCAAATTCTGCAATTTCTCTCTTGATTTCTAGTCTTGTACGGCCTGTACAACAATACTAGGCCTTGATCTTCATTGACTTAGATAGAATAGTGGTTTGGCATTCATTCAAACTTAAATTGGAGGGTTTTTATTGAGATTAATGTTTGTTGTGAGTCCTATTATAGTAATATGTTAGTAACCCTAAAATAAGGGTTTTGAGAGTGCATTAAGAGTTTAATCTTCCATTCCACCAATGTTGGTTTAGTAGATCAATGGAATGGGTTAAATAAGGGTGTGCTTAGTTTTTTTAGTGTTATGTGTGTGTGTGCAGATGTAGGGAAGGTGAATAAATAGAGTTGTAGCTACTACCCTTACAGATTTTTTGAGTTTTTTCATGAAAATCATGGCTCCAAGGTAGAATATGTTGAAAGTGTATTCAAGGAGGTTGGGAAATAGTTCCTAGAGCTTCTGCAGACTTATTCAAACATGTTTTAAGCAATAGCCAAGTGTCTTGAGGTTTGGAAAGCATATTTTCACTAAACCCTCATTTGGTAGAGAAAAATTCAAGGATTTGTATTTTGAGGCCTATAGAAGGGTATAAGAGATCAAATATTGGTTTATTTTATGGTTTTATGATCCAATAAAGGGATGTTTATAGTAATTAGAGGTTGTGGAGTCATTTTGAAGATACTTGCTTCACAAATTAGACCTAATTGGAGTCCTTGTTCGTGGGATAGTCAATTATTTTGATGTTCTTTCTAAAACAACGGTACTCTATTTTTTGATATGTTAAAGAAGGTCAAAATGGTTTCCTAAAAATGTGATTTGTTTATGGAGATTGAAAGTGGTTTTGCAGAAACACCTATTTTTGACATGATGGACTACTACAAGAAATGAGTGTCTTCGTTGTGAAAGTTGAAAGAGTTGATGAATCAGAGTTTTCTAAAAGTGTCTTGCTTTTATTTAGTCAAAATAATAATGGTTAAGATGTGCTTGAGTCTAATAAAGGTTTGGAACCTTGTTTTGATGGTTTGGTGTATTGGTAGTTCAGTGGAATCAAGTTTGAAAGGTGTGAATTTTGGTGAATTATTTACTGATCTTCTCAAGTTAGTGTTTTGGGTCATTATTACCCTTGAGTTTGTAGATGCTCTACATCAAAATATTGTAAAAATAAATTTTCTTCAATCATTGTTGTTTTAGATCACTTTCTTGGCTGTTGGTTATCATTTTGACATTTTAATAGGTTGCTTATATCAGTTGCATCATCAAATTTTCTTCTTTTTTTTAGATCTTTGTGCTTTTGTAGCTTTAGGTTTCTATGTCACAATCATAACCTAGAATTCCACAATCATTTACCCATGTGTTGCACTCACTTTTATATTCATTGTAGTCACAATCCTGTACACCACAATTTCCTATTCCTACAATGCATTACTATGACACATCTAAGCCTCTATACACCACAATTGACTTTCATAGTAAAAAGAGGGTATAAATCTAAGTTTTTCACTTTCTACTTTTTGTAGTCATTAGGGTAGAGGTTTTTGGTGTTACTAATATCTGATTTGTAGCTTGTGGCAATCATTAGGGAAGAGACCTTTTAATCTAAACTACTAATCCAATTTCTTGTAGGGTTTCATTGTGTGTTTGTGATTTCTAAATTAGGAACATTTATAATTGGTGCTTAAAAAGAACAATTTTTTTTTGTGTCTTATGCACTTGCACATTGTGTTAAATCCTAGAGTGGTGTGTGTGTATCCTATCCCCTTGCACCTTGTGTGATCTTGAGAGTAAGAGAAACACATAGCAATCTCTTTAGAGAGGCCTACCTTTGAGACACATCCTAATGGAGACCTCAAGGGGATGACCTCAAAGCACATGTTCAGGAAATCTATATTGAAGGTGCAAAGGCAAAAGTTAGTAGCACTATTCGATGACATACACCATGTGGGTCAACATTTTTATGGGTGTATAGACCACATCCCATTGACTAGAGGAATTAGTGTCTCACACTTGATGTTGTACTAGTGGTGTTCTCTGAGTCATTAGAAACTTCTTGTTTTAGAGACCAATATTTATTTGGCCATCTTCTATTGTTAGTGCACTAGGATAGCATCATCCTGAGAAGTTACTTACCACATTTGGTTCTTGATTGAGGTGGAAAGGTTACTTGTTTGAAGTTACAAATTTCAAGGTGAGAGGTGTCAAGGTGGTACATGACCTTGGCATACTCTAGCTTCACCCACTCCTCATTCGTGGATTACATCACTCTCTCTTGGTGGTGAGGTAAGCCCACTTTATTAGATAAACCCTATTATTCCTTAGGTTGTGCTTGCTTGTATTATTTTTGAACCAAGGATGGAAGAAAGTTTTATGGAAGAAAAATTACAAACATACTTGCTTACCAAGAAGTCCAAGAGTCAAAACCAACCAATTCTATTTTTCAAGTGTTTGTCGTGTTGTATGGTCACATCTAAATTTGTCAAAAATGGAAAACAAATGAGAGAATTTCAAATTAGGGTCAAAAGCAGAACACCATAAGGGTATGTCCAGGATCATGATGGGCCAAAAAGTGGTGATATGATGGGTATGTGTAGGGTATGTGGCTGATGACTTTTTTTTTACCCAAAATTGATGAAATGAAAAGGGTTTTTAAAGGAGATTCTCAACTTTCCACCAATATACATTATGCTTTACTTTGAATTTAATAAATATAATTATTATTCATTTTCTATTTGAATTATGACTAAAGTCCTAATTCATAGGTTGATTGAAAAAAATCTATAGCTTTCAAATGGTATCACATTTTT
Source organism: Sequoia sempervirens (assembly GCA_007258455.2). Lineage (NCBI taxonomy): Eukaryota > Viridiplantae > Streptophyta > Pinopsida > Cupressales > Cupressaceae > Sequoia > Sequoia sempervirens. The sequence continues at coordinate 6,426 of VDFB02119140.1, forward strand.
TGAATCTGAAACATGCATCACATTCTATGCTTCGCATACTATAGTATTAAAAAAATAAATTGAATTTCATGAAGTTTTCACCAAGTTAAGGTGGTTAGACATACGATTTTTTATATTTTTTAAAAGTTGTAAAATTACAAAAAAATATGCATCAGATCAGAACATGAGTCCTCTACTTATATCTAAAATCTTATAAAAAAATATTATCATTTTATTGTGGTTAGGGTGGTCAAATAGACACCTACTTATTTTTTCCCTAAAATTCAAGTACTACTACATTGAAATTTCAAATTTTCACCAAATAGATTTTTTCTAAATAAACCTACTAGTTTAGAAACTACATTCAATTTGTTATAGATTCTATTCTTACATATTTTTGAAATAATATAGATAACTTATTCAATTTTTTACGTCAAGTTGCCTAACTCTAATTTTTTTGAATTTTTCACCACTTAAGGGCCTATTTTTTTTTGTGATGATCCTGCACATACCCATAACTATTTAGCATAATATCACAATCGTCAAACATTACACCACATTTTTTTGAGGTTCTAGGAAGTTAGAAACGTGCATTTGTTTGTACGTTTCAATTGACTGGTCCTGCACTGCAACTGATTGTCCCTACATCGCATATGTGGCTTGAAACACTAGAAATGTAAGGATCAATTTTTTTGGGGAAACATCACTCTCTCTTGGGGATGAGGTAAGCCAACTTTATTAGATAAACCCTATTATTCCTTAGGTTGTGCTTGTTTGTATTATTTTTGAACCAAGGATGGAAGCAATTCTTATGGAAGAAAACTTACAAATATCCTTGCTTACCAAGAAGTCAAAGAGTCAAAATCAACCAATTCTATTTTAAGTGTTTGTTGTGTTTTATGGTCACATCTAAATTTATCAAAAATGGAAAAAAACCTAGAGAACATCAAATTAGGGTCAAAAGAATAACACCATAACTATTTAGCAAAACATTACAATTTTCAGACATTACACCACATTTTTTTGAGGTTCTAGGAAGTTAGAAACTTGCATTCATTTGTACACTGTAATTGACTAGTCTTGCACTACAACTAATTATCCCTACACCACATCTATGGCTTGAAACACTGCAACTACTAGGATCAATTTTTTTGGGGAAATATATGTATATCCAACTTTTAGTTTCCTCATAGACTATGAATGTATACTCAGATCAAAGACTTGTTTAGGTTCAATTAGTCCATTCACAACATTTTATCATTCACCTCAGGTCATCTTTCATAGTCCTAGTTTGCATACACTACATCTTAGCTTCATTTTAGCATCATCTTTGAGTCTTGAGATTATGAAGCTTATCATACTATTGGGTATACCATTAGCCTCATTTTTAGGTATCTTGACCTTATCATACCTCTCATCTACCCTATCTTTAGGTTGGGCCTACAACTCATTAGTCTAGTTTAGATTCACCTTTTATCAATCATCATCATCATCTTGGTTTATCCTAATGAGGTCTTGACATTTAGAGTTATTACTTAGGTTCATCACAATGTGCTTAGCATCCTCTTTTAAGGATCAAGGTTGCATACCCAATCCAAACATAGTCATAGTCATAGTTCCATTAGCACTTTGCATCCCAAGCATAGTCATAGCCTCATCACCATTCTTGCATATCAAAACTTGTTCATAGTTTGTATTGTCATTCTTATAGTCCAAAAAACAAAAAACATAGCATAGAGTCATCTTCCATTTTCATTCTTAGTTTTCATCCCTCATCTTTGTTGCATACTCTCTAAAAGTCTCAAACATCCAAAGGTCACAAGTCTTATATGGTCTTGACTAGTTCACAAAGGAAATGAAAAGACACGGATCCATCATATGACCCCTATATCAATCCAAGTAGCAACATCAACTTTGGTTCAAAATCAAACCAACCTCCAACAACATAGAGTGAAACACCAAATCTATTTGACAATTTTACATTGAAGGAGGTTAACCAAACCTAACACCTAAGAAAATTGAAGAAGCTTCCCAAGATCCTAAGATAGTGTGAATTGTAGAGGAATTAGTCAATGCAGATCCTAATAAGTACTTTCTTGCACTTGTTCAAAAAGGTGCCAATATTCCTTTTGGTTTTGACACTCCCACAATTGTAGAGGGAGCAACACAAACAAAAACTCAAGGTCTTGGTCGCAACACATTTTCACAAGGATAATCATTCTCACAAAAAAAGCACACTAGTATGCCATTTGGGGGAACTACACATAACATAACACATGTCAACATACCTCCTACACCAACATTTGGGACCAAAAGAACACATGCAACATCACAAGGACCAACTCCCACATTTAGTAATCCATTTGGTTCATCCTCTAGTACCATGGGTATGAATTTTTTAAATGCATTTTCCACAACATGCACTCAAAACATCACACAATCCACCAACAAAAAAAATAAATCAAAACCTGAACCCACCAACCAAAAAAAGAAGGATTCACATTGTCACATCAAGAGTGCCAGCCCAAATGACCAACACTACACCAAGTACCAACATGTCTTTTGGGTCAAACTTGAACACCAACCAACCTCCATCACAACAACATGTCACTCCAAACACCAACTTCACACCACAACCTCAACATACCAACAACCAACCACCACAACATCAAACCCATAGCAATACCAATACCATATTCACATGTCACTTCCAACAAGGCAATCAAAATTCTTTGCAATGAAACACCAACCCAAATCCAACATTTAAATTCAAATTTCAAAAAAAAAATCCATCATACACCATCTCAACATACTCAACACCAACACCAACCCTCTTGTGCAAAGTCATTCAAACATTCAACCATCACCCATGGACACTTTTATGCAACAATAAATGGAAAACATGCAAATGAGCACAACCAAGAAAACATACTCAATAGAGTAACTATGTCCTTATCCCTTTGATAGAAGCATATATATGCCACCTTTCCCACCACACTTCAACATTCCAATCTTCAACACGTATAAGGGGAAAGAAGATCCAGTAGAACACATAATGGAGTTTAACACTACATGTATGTAAATTTCTTTTGATCCTATGTACTTGATGAGATTATTTGCATGTAGCCTTCTGGGGTAGGCTCTAGAGTGGTTCACACATCTTCCTCTTGGGATAAGCACATGGAACGAACTAGCTGAAAATTTTAACACACACTTTTCCTATAATATTGAAAGTGACATGACCCTATAAAAATTATGTACAACCCAAAAAAAGGAAATTGAATCACTTATATCATTTTATCAAAGGTAGCGAACTATGTCCACCAAATGTCCTTGTCACATTCCAGAAAAATAGTTGGTCACCATCTTTGTGGAAATACTCAATAAAGAATTGATGATTCAACTTCAAATCTATTGTTGCAATGCATTTTAGGATGACCTTGAAAAGGGAATCTTTATTTAGAAAGCTCTTGTTGCAAAAGGACTAGTCAAGATCTTCAAAGAAAACCAAAATGCTCCTAATGACAAGGGGAAATTATGGTCTAGAAACAAAAATTTCACTAATGATGGGGTAGTCAATGCTAAAATGGTTAACAAGGTCCACCCCACCATTCATCTCAAAGGTCCTTCCAAACAAAACAATCCAACACCAAGTCATGATCAAACAATGAATGCAATTCAAGATAATTAACAACATAGAGGTCTCTCATAAGAAGATAAGCCTAAATGAACATACAAACCCTTAGGGGAACCCATTGAATTATTGCTAAATAAACTCTTACAATCAAATACCATTCAACTATATCCAATACCAAACCATATGAACCAACACTCGTCAAACCAATTTGGTGGAAAGACAATGAATATTGTGAGTACCATTGTATGAAGGGACATTAAACATCATCATGTTGGAGACTTAAAGACCTTATTGACCAAGGTGAAATATCAATGGATAATCCACAAGGAAAAATAAATGCTAACCATACCATATTCAAGACTCCCCTACAAGACCATGGAAAGGTAAAAGCCTCTAGTCCAAAAACACAAAACCAATAACAATGCCAATTATACCAATGTCTCATACATCTACACTGTCAATCACATTTAGGCCTTTGATAACCATGTTTCTACCATTACCATCAACAAAAATTTAGAATGTGTTCTTGCCACTTGCAAAGCTAAAGTGACCTTAAAAGGGGCCACTTCAAATCCACCACCAAAGATTCAATATAATCTCCTAGACCATCTAGGAAAGACTCTTCCAGGGTAAACCCACAAAAGTGGTTTAAAATTCTACTGAGGAAGGAAAAGTTGCAAAAAATGACCCCATGCAAAAAAAAATGGTTTTTGGGGGTTTGAGAAAACTTTTGGTTTGAGCGAACCCAACAAACCCCCTTTGAGCGAAACCATTAAATGTTGGGTCCCACATTTCCCAACAAAACAAACAAAGAAAATGGTTAGGGGTAGGGGTTCACCAACCTTTGGTTCGAAAGCAAACCTGCTGAGTGAACCCCTTTTCCCACCTTCTGAACCTCTAGCACCAAAAAACTCCAAAAGTTTTCCCTTTGAAGCTTGGGTTGAGGATGAAAATGGAGGAGACTTCATAGACCCAACTAGATGATGGTAGTCCTTAGAATAAGCTATCCAACTAATATAATTTTAATATGTTTTGGTTTCATTATGTATTTATTTTTTTAGTTTTATTAAACATAGGTTTTCTAATCTATGTAAATCAAGCCTCTATCTTTGCACGCGGAAAAATAGTAGATTATCAAAAAAAAATTGAAAAGTATGAGTTCACTAGATATTGAAGTCCTTGATCCAACAAAAAAAAAAAATTGATACATACAAAAAAAGTTATGTTGTATATGGTCCGCCTATGTCTAAATTATAATTGGTTTGATTTCAAAACTTGATTAAGGAAAAAATATTCAATAAAACACTATGAAACCAATTGGAAGCACAAGATATCATAGTTACAAACCTAAATTCAAAAAAAATATAATTTTATCCTTCATGGAAAAATATTTATGTTGTATACGGTGAGCATCACTCCTTAAAAATGGTGTTTACTAAAAAAAACTAGTTTTCAGAGGAGATGGAAAAAGAAGTGCAATCTGATTCCAAATTTTTTCAAAAAATTATATTTAGAATCTACAAACAAAATTTCACAAATCACTATTTTACATCATCTTCAAATTCCTCATGGTTTATCCGCTATAGGTGCCCAAAAGTGAAGATTTAGTTAGAAAATTTTATTTCAGTGTCCAGTTTGGACAAAACTTGTAAACTAGTATTGTGGGATCACCCTGCACAAATATCCATTCTTGAGTTGCTTCATATATCTCCTAAGCATAAGGCCATTCTAGACAAGGCTTTGCAAAAAAAAAATCATTCTCATTGACCTAAATGTTAACCAATTTCAGGCCATGGTAGGATAATTAGCTACAAACCATCGTGTCACATTCTTTGAGCAAGATTTTCCTACACAAAGACCAAACCATAATGACCCATTGTGCACCTTGAGGTATACATTAATAAACACAAAATTAGACAAGTCTTGGTATATTATGGAGCAAGTATGAATATATGCACCCTAAAATTAGTCATGACATTGGGATTCTCTAAAGCTTATATAGACAAGTCTAAGAAAATTGTTATCAAGGCTTATGATGATGTTGAACAATCATCCAAGGGTATAATCACACTTCCTGTAAGAGTTGGACATGCTATTCCAATTCTTGGATCTAGAATTACCATACGACCTTCTCCTTGGTCGCCCATGGATTCAAGCTAAGAGGGTTGTACTTTACACATACCATCAATTCCTTAAGTTTCCACTCAATGACACCAAAATCACCATACCAGGTGATCTTGACCCTTTCCAATTTTGTAACAATTTGAAAGGGACCAGTGAACACCAAGTGCATATCAATCAGGAAGCTTCATTCTCCACCTCATCACATTACATTGATCCTTATTCACTCATGAAATAATCCAATCCATCTGCTATACCTTCCAAACCTAAGGTCCAGATCCATGATAAGGGATGTGGTGAATATAACACTGAGAGCCTATTTTGTGTTGGGAATTTGCTTGCATCGCCAAAATCTTATGGAAAACCTCATCGTATCAAGAAGGAATCTAAAGTCTTTATTCATGATCCTCCTACTACATTCACTAAATGGGGAGAATTGAGCAAAGGGACTATAGGTGAGGATATTTCTACATGGATCTACAAGGATGAAGAAGATACTAAGCCTAAGCAAATAACAATTGAGCAATATTAAAAAGGGTTCAAGATCATGAGACAACAAGGTTATGATGGGAATAGTAGTCTTGGCTTGAACAAACATGAAATGACATAACTAATATTTCCTCCCCGGTTACCAAAAAACATAGGGTTAGGGTATGTGCCACCAAAGGCTAGTCCTCCTCATACTAAGTTACCTTCAGGTGAAAATGTTAATGTTTCAAATGAAATTGAGACATCTAAGGAATATCATACTAAAACTAACTCCAATGAGTGGGAGTGGGATTCTTGCACATCTAGTGATTATGGCCTAACTAAATTTTTTATTGATCTTGACTTATCCTCATCCCAAACCAAACCTAGGAGTGGTCATGCCTAGATTGAAACCTTTTGGCATCTTGATGATACCTCCATCTTTACCATATCCACTCATACATTAAGATTTGACTATACCGATGATGACTTACCCCTCATCCATCCACAACTCATATATTGGGATCAACAAGGACCACCAAGTTTAGACATATTCGAGAACGAAGAAGCGATAGCTAATTTCATGGGACTTCAAGAAGGGATTCCAAGTAGGGATCATAAATTTGGATTTTCCATGGAACTTGATAATGCAACATACTTTGGAGAGTTTGTCCCACCCTCTAGTCACAAAAATGAAAAAACAAAAAGAATAGGTCTCTAGGTGAAAACCAAAAGGCACCTTTAGATCAAGAAAAAGTAAAAATAGAGGACATATTCAAGGTGAAAACCTCTCTGAGGCACCCAAGGATGGAGGGTTGGACATTCTCCCCATAAATCAAGAGAGATTGCCAATGCTTGTGGAAAAATTAGAAGAGGTGAATCTTGGTACAAAAGATAATCCTAGAATCATTCACCTTGAAATATCCTTGATAATTAAAGAAAAACTAGAGTTTACCACTTTCTTCTCAGAGAGACAAATTAATTTTGCTTGGTCATATGTTGACATGCATGGGTTGGATCCTGAGCTAGTTTTACATCATTTTTTGTTGGTTCCAAATGCTAAATCCGTCAAACAAAAATTGAGGAAAATGCATCCACAAATGAAAATTTTAGTGAAAGCAGAGCTAAAGAAACTTTTGATTTTGGGTTCATTTGTCCTATAGACTATGCAAAATGGATATCCAATCTTGTTCCCATCACTAAACCAACTAGGAGAGTCAAGGTAAGCACAAACTTCATAGATCTAATCAAAGATTGTTCTAAAGATGACT
>VDFB02119141.1:0-33960 GCA_007258455.2 Sequoia sempervirens
TACTTGCTTGGATGAAAAACAAGGTGGGTTAGCTAGGTTGGACCCTTCTGCAAATACGCTCAGGGATATGATTGGTTCCTTGAATCTCATTGATGTGAAGCCAACAAATGGTGTCTTTACTTGGAATAATAGGAGATGTGGTGTTGAGGCTATCTCAGAAAGGCTTGATAGATTTCTGGTTTCGTGCTATTGGATGAATAGTAGGTTGATCACCAATTCAGAAATTCTTGATTGGAGGGGCTCTGATCACTAGCCTATCAAGCTCTCTGTCACTGCTTATGGAGTCGCCAAGAACCCTTCTTTCAAATTTTAGTTGATGTGGTTAAGAGATCAGTCTCTGCATGATCTTATGTTGGATTGGTGGTATGAGGGGATGCCTGCCCATGGGACGAACATGTTTACTTTTAGTAAGAGGCTTCAACATGTGAAGTACAGGCTTAAGAGATGGAATAAACAATGCTTTGGGAACTTACATGCTCAGAAGTTGGCTGCTCAGTCAAAGTTGGATAACATCACTCGTCAGATTCGGGACCAAGGTTTGACCTCTTATCTAAGTAAAGCTGAGTCCTTGGCTCTTAAGGGATTAGAAGAGTGGGAGCTTCGAGAGGAGATCTTCTGGAAGCAGAAATATCATGTTGATTGGCTTCAGGAGGGGGATAGGAACACTGCATTCTTTCATAATTCGGTTAAGGCTTGGAGGCAGGGGAATTCTATCACCTCTCTTGTTTTTCTAGATGGGGCTCAGCTCTCTTCCAGTGCTGATATTTCCAAGGAAGCGGTCAATTATTTTTCAAACCTATTTTCAGAGGATCTTGTTGCTAGGGCTGAGGAGAGGACCATCTTGGATTGTATTCCCCACCTGGTCTCGACTAAGATGAATGAGGCTCTCTTATGTCCTATCTTGTTACCTGAATTGGAGAAAGTGGTGTTTAATATGAAAAAAGGTAAGGCTCCTAGCCCAGATGGGTTTCTGATTGAATTCTTTCAGGAGTTCTAGGAAATAATAAAGTTTGATCTCCTCGAGGTGGTTTAGGAATCACATAGGAACAAATAGATGCTCAAGTCCATGAATTCTACTTTCTTGGCTCTCGTACCCAAGAAGGAGGGGGCTAATCAGCTGGTTCAATTCAGGCCTATTGCATTATGTAATGTTGTTTACAAGATCATCACCAAATTGATTGCAGAGAGACTCAAACCACTCCTCGGTACTCTGATCTCTACTGAGCAGGGTGGTTTTGTTAAAGGAAGACATATTTTGGATGGTGTTGTGATAGCAATGGAAGTTATTCATTCTATGGCTAATTCTAAGGAGAGGGCTATGTTCATTAAACTTGACATGGCTAAAGCTTATGATCGGGTGAGCTGGGAGTTCTTACAGAAAATTCTCTTGGCTTTTGGCTTCGCTGAGGAGTGGGTTAATTGGGTTCTTAGTTGTGTGAACTCGTCCTCCTTCTCTGTTCTCATTAATGGGGAACCTTTTGATTTGTTTAGTGCTTCTCAGGGACTCCGGCAAGGGGACCCTTTATCTTCTTATTTATTCATTATCATGGCGGAGGGCCTTGGAAGATTTATTAAATCTCAAGTGAGGCAGGGTCTTATCCAAGGTTGGAGTTGGAACAATTATCTTCCTTCCTACTCTCATCTTCAGTTTGTGGATGATACTGGGTTGATGGGCATGACTAGAATTAGTGAGGCGGTGAACTTTAGGAGAGCCTTAGACATCTATTTGAAGGCTTCAAGTCAGTGTATTAATGATGACAAATCCTCCATTTATTTCTTTAATACCCCTTAGCTTATTCAAAGTAGGATTGCTAGGATCCTTAAATTTCAGATCGGTTCTCTTCCCTTGATGTACCTTGGGATCCCTTTGGCTTTGGGATCTCAGCGTAGAGATTACTAGCAGGGGATTTTGGATAAATTTCAAAGTAAGGTTAGTCATTGGACTTACAAATGGTTATCTTCTGGTGGGAGAGTGGTTCTTCTAAAGACTGTGGTGCAGTCTCTCCCCATTTATAGGTGTTGTATGCAAGTTCCCCCTTCCACCTTTGTGAGGGAATTTGATGCTTTGTCTCAGAAATTTATTTGGTCTGGTAGCCTTCTTTCCTCGAAGTGGAGTTTAGTCAAATGGGAGTCTATCTGCAGGCTGAAGCATGCTGGGGGCCTTGGTCTTAGGTCTTTGGCTCTTGCTATCACTGCCTTGGCTACCAAGCTTTACTAGAGATGGTACAACAATCAGGATCAGGATTGGGCCAAGATTCTTGCCCACAAGTATCTTCCTGGTGCTGATAGCCTTGATGTGTCGCGGCTTGATTTTTTGGGTAAAGGTTCTTGTATTTGGGATACCCTTAAGAAGGGAGCTCAGTTGATTAAGGAGGGTCTCTTCTGGATCTATGGTAGAGGCTCTGATGCTTTGTTTTGGCAGGACTCTTGGGATGGCCACCCTCCCATTCTTTCTAGCTTCCCTCAGCTTCAGCCTCTTTGCCATATTTTTTCTGAGGCTGGTTGGATTAAGGTGGAGCAGTTTAAAATAGTCAAGTGTATTGGTCAGGCGGTGGTGGCTTGCTGGAAGGACCCGCAGGAGTGGCCCATGGGGGGTTCTAATGAGGATCGTGCTGTCCTTACTAGAATTTTGGAGGGCAAGCTTTGCAGTTCCCTTAATATGAGGGACGTTTTGGCTTGGAGTCCTAGTCCAAATGGTAAATTTACTGTGGCTCAAGGCTATGCTATGCTTGATAGGAACTTATATGGTCCCGCTGAGGTGCATTGGTGGAAGAAGGTTTGGGACAAATTTTCTTGGACCAAATGCAATTTCTTCTTATGGTTGGTTGCTCAGAAGAAGTGCCTCACTTGGGAAAATCTCTACAAGCGAGGTTTCCAGGGTCCTTCTATTTGCTTCCTTTGTTCGCACAGTGAGGAATGTACCTCCCACTTGTTCTTCCTTTGCCCTTTTTCTAGAGAGATATGGCATAGATGGTGGGAGGCTTGGCATCATGGTTGTATTCATGCTACTTCCCTAATTGAATTTTGGGAGAGTTTGGGTAGGCCTCCAGCGAAGACTTCTTTCCTGCAGGTGGCCTGGTTTGTTGGGCCTATTTTCATTCTCTGGAACCTTTGGTTGGAGAGGAACCGTACAGTCTTTTGTGGCTCCAAATTGGGGAGTTTTCAATTGTGGAAAAAGATAACTAGCAGGCTTCAAGAGACTATTTATGCTAAGTGTGATATGTCTGAAACTATTGATCCTAGTGATCTTGCTATCTTGTGGAATTTGAACCTAGGGGATAGTAGAAGGGGAAGCATTGTTGGAAGAAGACCCCGTCATGTCGGGCAATGGGTTTGTTGGGATGGGAGGTGGATGCCTCCCCCGGTGGGGGTCCTAAAGATTAATACTGATGGTTCTTCTCGTGGGAACCCTGGTCATGCTGGTGTTGGGGGTATTGGTAGAGGTAATGATGGTGGTGCGGTTTTCTTCTTCTCTAGTTACAAAGGTCAGCACTCTAATAATTTGATGGAGGCCCTTGCTATTAAGATTGTTGTTGAGTGTGGATGCTCTTTAGGCTGGAGGAGGATCATTTGTGAGTCTAATTCTCAGATTGTTGTGGATATGTTGAACAACCAGAGGTTGGATGATGTTAGTTGGCAATTAGCCTTTGTGGTCAGACAGATTCTGAGTCTATGTAGTTCCTTGGATTTTGTCTCCTTTTGTCATATCCCTAGAGAATAGAACATAGTGGTTGATTGTTTGGCAAAGTGGGCTTCTGAGAATGTGGATAGTTGGGATATTAGTGGAAGGGAGGTGTTACCTTCTGATTATCTTAGGACCCTAGAGAGGTTATTAGTGGAAGACATGAATTTGTAATGTTGTTTTTGGTGGTTCTTGTGGTGGTCTTGGTTTGGTGGCTCTCTAGCCTTTTCCTTGTAATTTGGAATTGATTGAATAAAATTTTTACCCTTCTTTTAAAAAAAAAAAAAAAATTCCTAGTATTGAAGGATAAATGAGCTATTACACTTAGAGTAGATATTAATACAACTCCTAATAAAATACAAATAGTATATTATAGGATATGTGGAGGATGGGATGACCATGAGAAAAATGATTGTCAATTTTTATTATTCATAATTCATTGAGAAGAAGAAGAAAATGAACCTTGGTGCAACCACCGCAATTGAAATAAGGAATCTATAGATTATGGAATGACATATGTTAAAGAACTAGAAGAAAGACCCCTTCACACCCAAGACCATGGATATGGAGATCCAAATTGGAGGAAACAAACAAATATTCATACACTCCAAAATTCACCACAATGTGGTCCACCACCACCTATCTCCACTTACTCAGATGATGAGGATAGAGGATATTATAACTACTAGGGTGGACAAGGTAGAGGTACAAGCAAGAATACAAAATAAAGACAAGAAATCACATGTTACAAATATAGAGAAATAAGACATTATGCAAAATAATGTAAAGAATATAAGAAGAAAACTTGTGAATTTTACCATAATCCAAATCATGATCTATTCACATACAAAAGAACACAATAGTACTCTACAAATGCATCATCACAATCAAATATCAATGAATTATTTGGACCCAATTCAACAAGAGGGACAAAAACCATACTAAAAGTTCCTTAAAAACCATCACAAGGGGCAAGGTGATGTCACAAAGAAGATATATGCCTTGAAGAACCTAAAAAATCAGACAACCCAACCAAATAATAAGCCTTAGAAAAAGAATACCTTGAGAAGGAAAAATATTAAGACATAAAGATATATCTTAATATAGAGGGAAAAATAGGGGCAGGGGGCCTAGCTCGATTGGTTAAAGCATATTGTTACAAGAAAGAGGTCATTAGGTCTAAACCCCCCATCCCCATGGTACTACAGGGCATTTCGTGCCAACGTCACCAGTCACATGAAAAAAGTTTACCAAGCGCATTAAAAAAATATAAAATATATATAGAGGGAAAAATAATGTTGTGATAGTCACTAGAGGAGGGAAAGACACTAGTACATCAGAGATAGTGATAGATGACTCAAATGATGAAGAAGAGGATGGTTTTTATACCACTAAAAATAAGCATGATAAGATTGTAGAAGAAATGAAACAAACCATAAGTTGAAGGAATAGGATAAAGAATATTATCATAAAACTTGCTTTTTCTAAAAAATAAGCTTAAATATTAAAATAGTTGTCTTATTTTATAGAGAAATAAAACTAAATGGAGAAACTCATATAGTTTTCCAAGTAGTGGAATAAACAAACACAAGATCAAGACCTCACATTAGAAACTTGACAAAAACCTAAAGGCAGTGAAAATAAAACCAATAATGATAAACTCACACATCAACCATAGACACATTAAAGAAGTTATGATTGATTTAGGAGCTTATGTTAACATGATCCCCAAAAGAGTATTGGAAAATTTTGGGAGACCATGATTACTTGAAACCCCATACAATATAAGTCTAGTAGATACATCAACTATAAGTGTTGGTGTTTTTCCAATTAATTCCTAAAATTATCTAAAAGATAGCCACCATCTAATGATCAAGAACTCTAGGAGGTTAGCCAATGAACAAGGATTTAGAATCCTTTTGCAGTTTAGACTCTGCAAACCTAGGTGGGTATCCCTATTATCAATATCACTAAATAAAAAATAATTTAAATAGGATATTGACTTAGTAGATTATTTCTCATATGTTATGACAAGGATTTGTAAAATAGATCACATAAAATAGCTAAATTCCTTATATATCTTCAGATCCAAGCATGATAACACATAATAATTAATAATAATTTATGCAATTCTTGATATTTTTTATTTTAAAGAGTTATCCTTAACTTTGAAAGGATTTGATCTATCAATAGTGGTGCCCATCCTTAGCTATAGAGTCAAATAGTTAGGAAAAATTCACCTAACAACTAATATCCCATTAATAATATTCAATGTAATTCTACTTAATAATCCCTACATAACACAACACCCACTATATTTTATGAAAAGTATTTAGTCCATTTGTTGACAAAAATAATTCATAAAATACTTGATACAAAAATTGTGAAAATGAACTCAAGAACCCTTGATTATTTTATTCATAAGAGTAAATTGTATTACAATTTGGAGACAATTTCTTTTGAATGACAATATGCTTTTTATATTGTTGAAACCTAGAAATGACTAATGCATTTTCATCTTGTCATGTCACCATTATCCTCATTAATCCCTCTCTCTCTATGTATATATATATATATTGTATTGATAATATAGTAACGAGATATAATTACATCAGATTAAGCATTGCCAGCTTGCCAAAAAATTGTAGGCTTAAGAAGCCTCAGCCCATCCAAAAAATTGATATCATGTTCAATTTAGAGTGCTAACAACAAAAAACATAGCAACATTAATATTTACATAATAGGGTAATGTAGTAAATAGCTAATCCTTGCAGCCTCTACTACTTTCCTCTAAGTCCCCACATTCTGCTTCTTGAGCAGTGGGTTACACAATAGAAATGCCTTCAGAACCCTGAACAACATTGTATATTTCCCTTGGCCTATTTAGGTTGCTCGCACCTTCATTCCCAACAATAACATTATTAAAAACTCTTTGAAACTCCCTCGATGCCCTTAGAAAAGTCTCCAAGTCCTCCTGGTTATGGTGCCATGTATGTCCATATTTCACTTCTGACTTGTTAACCATCACCACCCCATCAGTGATCAGCCTCATGAATTTTTCCATAGAGATCTCTATTGTCATTGTTACTTGCAACACAGTAGAGAGGAAAGTGAGTCTTTTTTTAGAATCAGTAAGCCCCCTTCTATTCCCTTGAAAATTTTCCTCATTCCTAACCCTCCATAAATGCCAAAGAATCTCAGTGGTAAGACAATCCCATAACATAAGATATTCAGTATTTAATTTTCTGGTGGTAAACATAACATCATACCAGTTAATATTGTCATTATACCATTGACATTTCATTACAAAAAAATTCCAAACCTCTTTAGCATAGAAACATTCAAAGAAAATATGCATTATTGTTTCTAGGGTCCTGCAAATACTACATAAATCCACATCAATATGATTAATTTTAAATGGAACTTACGTAATAACAATTGCAAATACTACAGAGCAGAGGATTTAGGAAGGTCTAGTTGGAGGGTGACTCTCTCAACATTATTAACAACTTGAAGAATATCTCCCCTCCTTCTTGGACCATTGAGACCTCGGTTAGGGACTCTATTGAGATTATTAATTCATTTGAAAATGTTTATATTTCCCATATTTTGACAAAGGGAAATATGTTAGTCGATTTCTTTGCTAACTTTGGTGTTAGAGACAACAAGGAGTGGGATTTGAATGACCATATTCCTTATGATGCTACAGCTATATTGAATAATGAAAGTTAATCTGATGTTGTTATTATGGTACATTAAGAGGTGCATGCCTTATTCACAGGATTGAGTATCATGAATGAGGAGGTTAATATTATGATTTTGAGGGATGGCTTTCCCGAGGTGTGGAGTTCTAATTCATTATTACCTTTGTGTCTGGGGGCTGGCTTCGCACGGATTGTGGGTATTTATCGTCCTAATTTCCAGAGACTTATGTTGGGTGTTCTTGTTTTGGGCAATGTTTGCTCTATTATCCTGAGCTTACTGCTGTGTGTTTGGTTTCCACTTGTTTCGTCTAGTGTGATGGGTGGGGACAAAAACCAAACCAAGCCTTGGTCATGTCTTATTGCTAAACAGAGGAAGGAGGTATGGGAAGTTTAGAGAAGGGAGGTTTAACTCCATACATAGAAAGACTGCATGGTAACAACCCTCGGGTCACCGTTTTGGTTGTTGAAGGATGGAACAAGCGAACACTGAATTTGGGTGGTAGGGATATCGTGATTGATGAGGAATTCATTGCCCAAATCACTAGCCTAGCTATTTAGGGTATGAAGGTGTTTAGAGATAAAAAAGAATCACAGGCTGCAATGTCGATTTTCTTTAAAGGAAATGAGGCAGCAGATTTGAAGCTAGCGAAGAGCAGTGGGCATCAGAGGAGCTCTTTGAAAGCGCTTTGGCGTGATGTTGCTAAAGAAATTATGAGGTACGTTATCCTGGAAGGCAGGTATACTGCAATCAACACTTACCATTTTCTTTTGCTCAACCATTTTCGACATAAGAAATGGGTGTCCTTTACCTACTATCTGCTAATGTCGCTCAATTCTGGGATTAAAGATCATAGAAAAAACCCCAAAAACCTTGTTTTGCATGCAGGTTTAATTCTTTTGATCTATGAACATGTCAAAGCTCATGAAGTGCAGAATACTTTGAGGTCTCCAAAGGATAATACTGCCAAGCCCAAGGATGGCTATGAGACAAACTTAGGAGAGGAAAGGGTTAGAAACAAGCCTAAGAAGAGGAGGCTTATTTTGAATGAAGATTTTGATTTTGATAAGGATGACGATGTTGATTATGTCCCAGACTTGTATGCCACTTTTGATGAGGGCCCCAGTTCCCCTGTTCCGGGTAAAAATGGGAAAAGG
The DNA here is from genome assembly GCA_007258455.2 of Sequoia sempervirens. NCBI lineage: Eukaryota > Viridiplantae > Streptophyta > Pinopsida > Cupressales > Cupressaceae > Sequoia > Sequoia sempervirens. The sequence goes on from VDFB02119141.1 coordinate 8,542, forward strand.
AAATTCGATGATAAGGCGGGCTACACGACTTGCAGTGATGAAGGGATGGCGTATGTTCCTTCTAAGGGGGGTAAGGAAAAAAATGACCTTTATGGGGAAGCTTCTCCTCCTCCTCCAAAGACTAGACATGTGCAAGAGCCCGCGGAGGGGAGACAGAAAGGTAAGGCTACTAGCCTTTTCCTGGAGAAGAGTCTCCCTCTCTCCTTGGCTGGCAGTTTCTATGGCGTGGCTGCGTCGGGTGCTGAATTGGGGTTGTAGAAGAAGGGTAAGGAAAGAGATGTGTGTGGTGGTACTGTGGGACCTAGTAAAGAGGATGTGGATAGGAGTTTGAAAAGGAAGGTTGTTGCAGAGGAAATTGCATGCTCCATTCGAAAGATGAAGACTCCTGCTTTAGCTAGTAAAGGTAAGGAGATTTTTGTTGAAAAGGTTCATGCTAGCTCTTCTAATGAAGATGTGGGGAAACGTGTTGAGAACCTTGATAGGGAGGAATTGTCTGATGTGTTGGGCTCAGCCCGTGATAGTGCCAATATGCTTTTTAAAAATTTTAAATGGTTTTTCCATGAGACTAACAAGATCAATGTTAGAATTAGAGGTGTTGCTAGTAAGGTTGAGGACCCTTATGTCCAAAGCCAAATTGATAATCTCATGGATTCTCTTAACACCGTGGCCAATACTGTGGCGGAGGAAGCCATTAATCTGAAACAAAATTTGGAAGGTAGAATGTTATTCCTTGAGGATAAAGTTGATAAGTTGTGGAATTTTGTGTTGAAGGGAGGTGATTCCTCTAAGGTCTTGGTTATTTTGGATTCTACCAAGGTGACTTCCCCTCTGAATATTGCTGAGAAGAGAAAGGAGAATGTGTCTACTGATGTTAATGTTGTTGGGGGTAAGCTGATGGATGTGGAGGGTGCTGCTGAGAAAGGTGTTGTGAAAGCTAGTGTTTTGAGTGCTGAGGTGAATACGGGTGGGCCGAGAGCTAGAACCAGAAATAGAATGAAAGCTTAGGTTAGGACCTCCGGTATTGAGGTGTTTGATATAGTGGATAATGAGCAGAGGTTGGTTGCTCGTGAAATGGAAGCTATGGAAACTCTAAACAATTTGTAGTGTTGCTAGTTGGTTGCCTTCTTTTTGGCTATTGTTCGGTTGTCGTTGGGTTGATTGTTGCTTAATGTTGTTTTCCTTTGTTATCAACGGCTTTTTTATGTAAAGGGTTTCAAACCCCTTCAAAACCCATTTTTTACCTTGAATCAAAATAATTTCCACCTAAAACAAGCCTTCTTGGGTTCTTTAATATTCTGCCACATAGAGGAAAATAACTTTTTACATTTTTTATTAGAAAAATTCATGCTCCAACCAGCATTCACATGATCTCTAATAGAAATATCCTTAGTTAGTTCTTTATAAATATTATTGGCTTTAATTTCAAACAACGGAGTAGCATCACTCCAAATTAGATCTTCAAAGATGTCCCAACTTTCAATATAATTCAAAGAAAAATTAGCATTCTTGCAAGCATTAATGACAACATTATAAATTCTAAAATTAAAATTATCAAGATTGAAATCTTCAGCTAACTTTCCCAGGGGTTTGATTTGACCATTTTCCAGAATATTGTGAAAGGTTTGGATACCATACTAGCTCCATTTTTCAGCCGAGCACCCTTGTAATAGGGCTAGGGGCTTGCAATTATGTTGTAGGTTCCACCATGGGGAACAAAAAGAATGGCACTTCAGATTATCATTGATATACACATTGCAACTTTTGAAACCAACTTTATGCTTCACCATTTCCCAGGCCTTCCAAATAATTTTAAACACAGGTGATCCAACTGGAGACATTGGGAATTTGTTTATAAGAATATCACAAAGGGGTAGCTTTTTCCATGCTTTTTCCTGTTTGGGGGTGGAAATTTGAATGTTGTTCCTAATCAAAACCCTCCAAGGTTCATTTCCCACCATTGCCTTAGCAATCCATTTGGCAGCAAGGGCAATGCCTTAGGTCCTTAGGTATTTCAATCCAATTCCCCCATTTGCTTTATCTAAACAACACCATGACCATTTAACCAAGTGCTTCTTCCTCTTGCCTCTCCCATCAAACCATAGGAAGTTCCTAATTATTTCTTGGATCTCATTAACCTGGTAACTACTAAAGAACCACACAAAGGCAAAGTAGATACAGTAAGATGAAAGAATCTTCTAGAAAATTTGCAATCTTCCGACAAAAGATAGGCACTGTTTATTCCAATTTTCTAACTTCTTTTCAATTTTGGAGCTTATCCACAACCAAATTTCATTTAGATTGGGACTAATAATAAAAGGTATGCCAAGGTACCTTACTTGCTTGTTAGGCCCTCCCCATTGGAAATCATACTTTTGCAGCCAATTGGGAGAGGTCTCTTCGTAGCCAAGAAAGTCTGATTTGGCAATGGAAACACGTGCCCCAAAAGCTTGACAAAATATATTTAGTTTCCCCATTAGAACCTCTAGGTTACTTTCTTCCAATTCAATGAAGATGGTTGTGTCATCAACGAATGGAATGTTGATCAATTCATTCTGGTCCTGTGGAATGATACCTTTAACCTTGGGAGAAAAGGATTGATCCCTTAGTAAGTAGTGTAAGGCATCTGAGGCAATTACAAATAGAGCAGGGGCAAGGGGGCACCCTTGGCTTATAGATTTTCTAAGGGTGATTTATTTTGAGAGTGAGCTATTGGCATCCACTTGTGCCACTACATATTTCAACAGCGTGTCCACCGCATTACAAAATTCCTTTGGAAAGCCAAAGGCTTCCAAATAAGTTCTTAGGAATGTCTATTCCACCCTATCATATGCCTTTTCAAAATCTAATAGGATCATGGTAGAGCTTTGCTTAGATTGTTTTGACCATTCCAATGCTTCCCAACTTGTGATCAAATTCTCAAGTATATATCTCCCTTTTATAAATCTTATCTGAGTACTATTTATAAACTTTGGGAGGATATCCACCAGCCTTAGCACAAGGAATTTGGCCAAGACCTTGTATGAGACATTTAGTAAGGTAATGGGTCTCTAATTTTTTACTAGAGTCTTGTCCCATCCTTTGGGTAGCAACTTAATGATGCCTTTATTTATTCTTTTTCTCAATGATCCTTTGTCCAAGGCCTCTTGATAGGCTTGTAGCAAGTCCTCACTTATCCAATCATTGAATGTTTTGTCGAATTTCACTGGGAGGCCATCCTATCCAAGGGATTTATCATTGTTCATGGATTGGATGACCCTCATAATTTCCCGTTTGGTTATATTGGCTGCTATTCTGGTGACATCTTCTCTATCAATTTTCTTTGGGATGATCCCTTTTAAACATTCCCTAGCTTTCCTATTGCTTTCTTCATTCCCTTCAAAGGTAAACAATTTACTGTAGAAGGCATGAAACTATTGCAGAATGTATTCCTGAGAGGTAAAGAGTTTCCCCTCTTCCCAAATTTGTCCTATATGCTCCTTGCAACTCTTTTCCTTGATGTAATTAAAAAATAACTTAGATACCTTATCACCATGGTTTAACCAATTGAGCTTGGACCTTAATTTAAGGCCCTTGGTCTTGTGAGCTTGAAGCCTCTTGAGGTCATTCTTGGTTTGTGCAAGAGCCTCACTGAATCTTAGATTATCAGGTTTTGCCTGCACCTCAGCTTTAGCCTCTACCAGCTTTTCCCGCAGCTCATTCTCCTCTCTTCTGGCATCCATGGCATTTTTCTTGTCAATTGTTTGGAGAAGCTTCCTCTAGGCTTCCACATTCTGACCCCACCTCGAGATGACACTTTCATCCTTTAGCAACCATTTATTTATTTCCCTAATGGACGTAATACCATCTCTACAATCATTATCTTGTAGCAATTGAGTGTTGAGAATGAATTTTGGCTTCTTGGGAGTGTCCTTCGGCTTGCCTTGGATAGCGGTAACCTTGGTTTTGATGGGGTGATGGTCAGAAAGTGTGTAGGGTAAAACAAAAACTTGTCACCCTAAATTATCTGGTATGAAGCTAAAGGCATTTTTATTTGCATAGAATCTACCTAGCCTGCAATAGATCCTCCTCCTGCCTTGATGCGCATGACACCAAGTGAACCAAATCCCTTTAAATTCCTTCTTGATCTTTTCCAAGGGGTCCACTAGGTTTAGTTTATGTTTCAATCTTTGCCAAAAGTGTCTCTCAACCCCTTTCTATGCCATATCCATTCCACCCCATTTATCCTCAAGGTGCTCCACCATATTTAAGTCCCCCCAACACCTAGGGGATCTCTGGTAGTTAGGAGGCTAACCATTGCCACATATGTGACCTTTCCCTATGATCATTAAATGCATATATTAGAAGATTCCAAAATTGACCCCATCCTTCTCAATTGTGACCCACACCACTCTATTGTAGGGGGAGGTGCCTTGGCTATTTATATGTTGTTTCCATCTATTAGAGAGTAGGATGGAAAATCCCCCTCTCCCTTTCTCATGCTTGGTGGATAATTGAAAAGAATCTTTCCAAATGAATCTTAGGTTAACCTCCAGTTTGAATCATGTTGCCTTAGTTTCTTGGAGGAATACAACATCCTTTTGGGGTTCAAGGTTTAAGAACCTTCTAACAATGTATTTCCTGTCTGGTGACTTTAGTCCCCAGACATTCCATGAGATGATGTTAAGATTCATCTTCAACATTCATGGTAGTATCCTCTTGGTTTCTCTTCAATTTCTCAAAAAACTTAGGTAGTTTTTCCTCCATTTATGCCCTTTTTGTTGCAGGGGATTGAATGATAAGACTAGTTTTTTTTCCTGTTTTTTCTTAATCAGTTGCATGCCTTTGTTAATGGAAAAGGGATTCCCATATTTCCTTGGCCTACCTAGCCCATTCCTAGGCTTTTGGAATTTTCCTATCCACCTCTTTGTGATATTCTCGTCAGTGCCTTCCCTAATCTCTTCAGTTGACTCCATGTTATTGTCGTTCGGATGGGAGGAGGGGGTTAGTATAGAGTTGGTTTCTAGGTCACCAAGGCTTGACCCCAAGTTTCCCTCTTCGTCAAAGGTGGGACAGTTAGGATCCACTTGGATCAACTCCACTTTATTCATAAGAGGGTTGTTATTTTTGGCTTCCACTTTGTACTTTTTTAGGTCAAGATTGCACCCAATATAGCCAGTGCTCATTTGGTTGAGATCCTAGGGAGGCTCTTCCAGCCTCACCTCTGTAGCAGTCAAGTTACCCAATTTGATCATTTCACCATTATCTACTTGGTTATGAATTGCATCCACTTCTGAATGTTTTTCCTTGATGGCAGAGGTGAGGTCATTGAGCAAGTCTTCTACCTTAGGATTCCTAGCCAAGTCGGCAACACTAGTTTGAGCATCATTATGGCCCCTTTTTTTTCCAAAGTGATTTTTCCATCAACCTTTCTTATTTGTATTAGACTCACCTGGCTATACCTCTTGCCATTAGCCAGATCACCTCTCAAGTGGTTTTCCTCAATTATTTTCCTTATTTCTCGCATGGCGATCTATTAAGAATTTAATTTTTCAAGTTGGTCTTGGTTCCAAATGAGCAGGGGTTTAGGCATGACTAGGGTCAACTTGGAGGTGGCGCAACTCATCGGGTCTGACTTTGTATTGGTGTCATTCTCACTTAGATTCTTGTCGGCATCCACCAAAGCATTGAACACATTTCTAGTGGGAAGGCTGATGAGATCCCTGGCCTCTTGGACTTTTTTCGAAGGCCAGTTAGGGGAAATATTAACTCTTGATGAGCCTTCTTGATAATTAATCCGATCTTCAACCTTCAAACCCTCTTGAGAGGTATTCAAGTTTTACTCAAGTGTGGAGGTGGCAGTGGTTTCTCCACTAGGATTCTCCCTCTCACCAATGACCATGCTTGACTCTTGACTAGCATTAGGGTTCAATCCAGGGCCCTTCCCAAGATTCCTCTTGATCAAGGGGAAATTCTTACGAATGTTCCCCTCTTTCCGACATAAGTAACAAGCATTAATGCTACCTAGCACTTCTATAGGGAAACAAATGATTCTTTCTTCATCTTCAATGGTGATACCAAGTGGAATTTCAGTCCCTGGATTCAAGGAGATTGAGGCACAAGCGTCAAGGTGCAGTAGAGAGGCCTTAGCCTCGTCCACTTAGACCACACTGTTGAAGGGGGCCAACAAAGTGGGAATGAGTTCCCAAAAGTTTAGGGGCGGGTTCTTAACCAAAATCCACCTTGGGTAGGAGAGAGCGAGTACCTCCTCTGCAGTGGTAGCATGAGACCATGCCAATGTAGGGAAAACACACCCACCAAGGTTCCAATAAGACTTGTTAATGACTTTAGCTTGCATTTCATGATATTTTAAAAAGATAATAAATAACCCTTGCTGGAGCATTCTGCAATAACTAATTTGAATGCCAAATTTAACAACCCAAACATTAGAGAACCAGGCATCTATGTATTTCCTGACTGATTTTTTTTTTAAATACACAACAAAAAAGAAAATCGCAACATCCTTAAGCCTAATAGAAGCATTTTTTTATGAAAATTTTCATTTTAGGGTTTGGAACAAGTTTAGCAAAGTAGGAAGTTTCAAGGTGTGTGCCTTCTCTGCCATCGAAACCCACCTCTTCACGCTCGACCACAACATTGAATTTGGCACCTTCAAGAATGGGAACACGGTTACCCTCAACGACTTCTTTGAAGGGTAAAACTGGTGAAGGCCGACCACTGCCATTTGCTAGGGGGTCAGGGGGGTTTGTACCCCCTTCCATTAATGCCTCGGAGGGTCGAGAGCTGCACTTGCTTACAGAGTGTAAATGGGAGAAGACATATTACGCATGCAAAAGAAACTAAATTAACAAAGCTTAGAATAAAACAAAAGAGCATTAGCCCCAATCATGTACAGTTGAGGCCATGCAAGAAAACCTGTGTGGAGGAGGACTTGGCCTCCCCCACTTGGCACTCACACAGATCCCAATACATGATCGCCTTGCACACTAGTCAGTTATAGATCACTCTCTCCTTCTATATATATATTTGATTCGTAAGTGCTTTTTTTAGACTAGAGCTATGAACCAGAGATGCCACAAATTGGGGACTATGGTTCAAGCCTACAAACACATTGGATCAACGAAGGCATATTACCTATGATCATAATAGCCCAACGGAGACTTGAACCTTGGTGACCACAACAACAATGCCACCACTTAACCATCGCACTATGGGATGAACCCCAATCCTTCTATCTGTTGAAAAATGAGGTGTTTTCTTAGCTTAATACTCTATAAAACTTTAATATTGCTGTTCTAAGCAAGTATTTTCTTTGTTACATATATTATTTGTGGGTGATTATCTTGATTAATCCATTTTACTGTTGTAGAATGTAGAGAGAATTATTTAGAAGAACTAGACAGGATAATAGAAGGATCACACAAGATATACCGTGGAGAAACCCTTTTGGGAAAAAACTCCACCAAGAATTATTCTATTATTCAAACTCTGAATTACAATAGCTCCAATTCTTGCTTGAGAATGCTTCTTTTGTCTTTACCAATCTTCTTCACACCTGCAATAACAATTACCATAACTCTATTCAACTTGAATGAGATATATAGACAATATGCAACCTTGTAATCTCCAAATGGTGATAATTACAATGCACAAGCTCAAGCCCTTGAAAAGGTATGCCATATTGCTTCAAGTTGAGTTCTACCATGAAGACCAAAGCTTAGAACATGTGCTTTACCCATTTGGGCATCCCAAACTAAAGCTACAACTCATCCTTCACTTCGGTGATAATTACAAAGCTCTTCCTCAAAGATGGCACCCAAAAGAGGGTCCCACTTAACATGAGCCTTCAAAATATCTTATCATGCATTGGAGTTAATTCCAAGAAAGCATCTTAGGCACCCAAGTTGGATCTAAGTGCTTTATAGTTAACTGAAACATTTACTCAACACCATTCCCAAAGAATGGTCATCCCTTGATTAACTGGAGGTAGTCCCTGTTATCTGTCATACAACTCAATGTTATTAGCCATGCATTACAAGTTAACTGAAGCTAACTACATGCAACTCAACATAACCAACATGCTGCTTGCAAAAATGCTGAACTAACTAAACTATTTTGAACTGAAATGATCTGACTGAACTTAGCAAACAACTAAACTTCAAGCATGCAAACATCAAATCCTAACTCCTAGGATCTTTACATGCATTCGAAGTGTTAACATTACTCTGTATAGTTAACTGGACACAAGGTGAGTTTCACCTTACCATGTGAGTGTCCCATGTGTCCCTATTATTTAAGAACTCACTATGGATGCCTTCACATGCTTCTTACATTTAGAATTAATTACAAATGTCAATAATCATGATTATTTCATCAAATATTAATCTCATCCTAATCTTAGTGTTGTTGAACACATTCCAAGAATCTAGGAGATACATGAATAATTAATGTTTAGGATTTGCAATTTAATGGAAACCTATTTCCAACATTCTCCCACTTGACATTATACATTGCAATTATTATAAACAAGGAATAATAAAACAAGTACAAGTCTCAAGGCCAATGGCCTTCTTGCACCAACTAATCAATCCATGCTAACTTCAAATGCAACCTGCATAATCATGAAGCTTCCAAGCAAATGATTAAAACCAAGAGAACTTATCTGTATGGTTTCATAAGATAATCTTTAACATTAATTAAAGTGTTAACTTTCTCAATTAATACCTTCCATTATCCAACCAAACCATTACCTTTCCCAAGCCTCTGTAACCAAACCATCTCTTTAGAGGCATGCTAAACCACTGAGTGTGTTGAATTCACATTCAACCAAGGTGTAGGCTCCTCGGTCTTTTCTGTTGAAAATTTTTCTTACAAGTAACCATTCCAACAAATGTTTCTTACCATAAGAGAACTCCAGCCTCACCTATTTCTCCAAGTATCCACGGACCTGTAACCAACCAATCCACGCCAAACTCCAAATGCAACACAACACTTTCATGAAGTAATCAAGCAAATGATTAATGTACCCAAAACTTAAGAGAACTACACAAGATCATTGTCAAAGCTCCAATCATGAATCAAGAACATAAACATGACATCCATGATCTAACCATCTCCTCTTAGGAGATCACATGCATCATAACATACTTATACATCCTAGTCTCAAGAGAACCATGTAATATGCCAAAACTCTAATCTAGAGTCAAGAGTTAAACCATGACATAATAGCAACCACTCTAAACCAAGAACGAACCATATCCCCAATCACATGAAGATAACCTTACCAATGATGCATCCAAGTCACTGCCAATAACTCCCACTGAACCGTGATACCGAGTCACACATGGCATCATGACTACCATCCTCTCTACAAAGATTACTCTGAAACATGAAGCAAAGAGTTATCACAAACAATATTAGCTGAAATAACCAATGCATCATTACTAACATCTGAGGACTCCTCTGTAGAAGAATCAGAACTCTCTTTCTTGTTCTTACAATCCTTCTTCACATGTCCTGGTTTCCCACAGTTCCAACACTTTACCTTACTTAGTCCTTCTGACTTACCTTCCCTTCCTTGTTTCCCTTAGGCTCCTTTTTCTTAGGCCTACCTTTTACAAACAAGGCATCTTGGATTTCCTCAATTTCCTCCTCATCTCCTCTGATAGGAGAGTAGGAATAATGTTGTCCATCTTTGGATCTGCACCATTACCACTAATTGCAACAATTAGATTTTCCCAAGAATTTGGTAATGAACAAAGTAATAAAATGCACTTATCCTCATCCTCAAGCTTTACATCTACGGATGCTAACTGACTGAGAATTAAATTGAAAGCATTTAAATGTTGTGCTACTGAATCACCATCTTTCATTTTCAATGAATATAATTGCCTTTTCAGATACAACTTATTGGTGAGACTCTTAGTTTGATAAATATCCCCTATTCTTTTCCATAATTTATATGCACTGGTTTCCATTGAAACATTCAAAAGAACAGCATCAGCAAGACATAACCTTATTGTTCCTCTTGCCTTTTTATCTAACTTAGCCCAATCTTCATCTGAAATAGTTGTAGGTGTCTTTGTCTCATTATTAACCGCTAACCACTGATCTCTTTCTTCAAGAAGATCTTCCATTTTTAATTTCCACATTTCATAGTTAGAACCATTGAACCTTTCAATCTCTAACCTTGAATTCATTGTAACAAAACTTAATTCCAAAATCAGCAAATAACAAAAATAATAGAGCTCCCACTAAGCTAAAAACCTCCAATCTTTTAAGGAAAGGCCTCCCAATACTCTACCCAGCTTCATTTTCGTGCAAATGTTGAAAAATGAGGTGTTTTCTTATTAATACTCATGTAAAACTTTAATAACTTTAAGCAAGTATTTTCTTTACATATATATTCTTTGTGAATTATCTTTTTAATCCATTTCTTGTTGTAGAGTAGAGAATTATTTAGAAGAACTAGACAGGATAATAGAGGATCACACAAGATATACCCTTTCAGGAAAAAACTCCACCAAGAATTATTCTATTATTCAAACTCTGAATTACAATAGCTCCAATTCTTGCTTGAGAATGCTTCTTCTATCTTTACCAATCTTCTTCACACCTGCAATAACAATTACCATAACTCTATTCAACTTGAATGAGATATATAGACAATATGCAACCTTGTAATCTCCAAATGGTGATAATTACAATGCACAAGCTCAAGCCCTTGAAAAGGTACGCCATATTGCTTCAAGTTGAGTTCTACCGTGAAGACCAAAGCTTAGAGTATGTGCTTTACCCATTTGGGCGTCCCAAACTAAAGCTACAACTCATCCTTCACTGCGGTGATAATTCCAAAGCTCTTCCTCAAAGTTGGCACCCAAAAGAGGGTCCCACTTAACAGAGCCTTCAAAAATATCTTATCATGCATTGGAGTTAATTCCAAGAAAGCATCTTAGGCACCCAAGTTGGATCTAAGTGCTTTATAGTTAACTGAAACATTTACTCAACACCATTCCCAAAGAATGGTCATCCCTTGTTAACTGGAGGTAGTCCCTGTTATCTGTCATACAACTCAATGTTATTAGCCATGCATTACAAGTTAACTGAAGCTAACTACATGCAACTCAAAATAACCAACATGCATGCACATGCACTTGCATGGCCGAAGATAGAACTTAATGGTAGCTGAACTAATTAAGTGAATTAAAGCGAACTAAATTGATCGAACTAAACTTTGAACTTAACTGAACTTCAAGCATGCAAACATCAAATCCTAACTCCTAGGATCTTTACATGCATTCGTATTGCTTCATTACTACAGTATGGATTAGCGGACACAAGGTGAGTTTCACCTTACCATGTGAGTCCCATGTGTCCCTATTATTTAGGAACTCATTATGGATGCCTTCACATGCTTCTTACATTTAGAATTAATTACAAATGTCAATAATCATGATTATTTCATCAAATATTAATCTCATCCTAATCTTAGTGTTGTTGAACACATTCCAAGAATCTAGGAGATACTGAAATAATTAATGTTTAGGATTTTCAATTTAATGGAAACCTATTTCCAACACTATCTATATTAATTAAATAATTTTTAATTATTTAATTAAGCTAATATCCTCTTTTTTATCCATAATAATTAAATATTTTTTTATGAATATGCAACTATCTATATTAAAAATAAAGATAAAGTTAATTAAATAATTCATTAAATATTTATTTAATTATTTAAATAATTATTTAATTAGGCAACTATCTATATTAATTAAATAATTTTTAATTAGTTAATTAATTCATCATTTACAATTTTCCCTCTAACATTAAAAAAAATCAAATTGAAATTATCTTTGGTCCATTATAATTAAATAACTTTTAAAAATTATTTAATCGGCTAACACTCCTCTTTTAAATAAATTAAAGGTAATTTATTTAAATTAAATTCTCCCCTCTAAAATAAATAAATAAATATTAATTTATTTCTCCCACCATTTATATTAATTCTTTTAACTTTCCCTCCTTTATCAAAATACAAATTCCGCTCCTAACCTATCTTGAATTTTCCTATCCATTGATCTTTTAATTAATCTCCACCATTGATCAAAAATCAAGTAAAGCATTTAAATACAAAGCCTCCATTCATTCATATCCCCTAGAATTAGATCATGATTACTATCAAGTATTATTAAGCACTATCAAGCATTATCATTCTCAAGAAAACAAGCTATCATTATCAAGAATAGGTAACATTTATCTTTGAGAATTTATCATTATCATTGCATTGTACCATTATGGTTCTCTCATGGTTATCGTTATTTTGAAGAGAGACCCACAATGGAGCAATTCAAGTTCTTTTCTATGATGATTTTTTTATTAATCATTTTTTAGCCAAGATCTTGAGCTTCATTGAGTGATTGTTGAAGTTTGAATTTTGTACTTTCATTTCATTATTATAATTATTATTTGTGATTCACATTTTCATCATCCACACATATAATTCAATTGAAAATATACATTGATGCTCCAAAAAATTCCTCTTACAAAATATCCTTTTCTGACACTAAGACCTAAACCTAATATCTCTAGACTAAGCTTTCCCAAAACGAATATTTAGAACCCTTTACAAAGAGGCACAAATCTCCTTATATAGAAAAAGTGAGCACACAGGATCACAAGCCAAGTCACATGACTCACGTGTATCATCTTACGTTTGACGATTTTACATTTTTATTAGAATAGAATGAGAACAAAATCCATTAAAAAATATCCCTCTTTCATTTAAGAAGTTGTTGAGGCCATTAGAAACTCATAATTGAAACTTGAAGATGCCACTAAAGATAAAAAGTTGAAACCGAATATCGGGAATTGCTCCAAAATATTGTTGAAGAACAAAATTGCCACTTGCTTCATATTGATCCAAATAGGATGTTGACACTGGAACTAGATGACCAATGGAACAAACAATCTACATTTATTCATTATATTGTTCAAGCTTGGAATTATAATGGACACTACAATTATAGTACCTTTGACACTTTATTATTTTGGGCATTATATTTTGCATCCATAATTTTCCCTAGTTTCCTTGTTGAACACATCCATACTTGATTCTAGTTTTATTCATTCATCAATTGAATTATTCAATAGGCCAAAATCTAGCTTTCCATTAACACATATAAATGAACGTAGTGAAGGGACAACATTACCAAATTCACGTTTTCATATTTCAAAAGGCTCAACTATCCCATTGTTGTCCAACATTTCAAGCATCACCCCTTGCTCCAATGTTACAAAAAATTTCAACTTATTTTTCAATTATAATTCAATATCCCATTGTTGTCAAATATTTCAAGCATCACCCCTTGCTCCAATGTTACAAAAATTTTCAACTTATTTTTCAATTATAATTCTAATCTAGATTGATAAGTTGAAATTTTTCGTAATAAACCAACCACTTAATTGGTTTCAACCAATCCCATAGGAGAATTAGAAACATACTTGGCTAGTCTACAAAGTTCATTCATTGCTATAAGTCTGGGAATCCAAGTACTAAATATAAATTTCAAACTTACCTATTGCTACATATGCTTGATATAAGAATTCTTCAATTTTTTATACCCTCCCCAAGTATCTTCCAACTTGTGAACTATGCAAGATATCCTATGACCAAGTAAGTCATCAACCAAATCACTAACCATTTTTTATCCTTCATTCGTGACACTCTTTTCTACTTCCTTGATCTATTTGAGCTACTCATTTAACTCATTTATCCTTAATGATAATATTTTTCTATCCTAGGATGATATTTCAACTAAGCTGGATTGAGGTATAGATGGATCTAAAGCAATGGTTGGAGATGGAGGAAATTGTGATTTGATAATGTTGTATTCCTTCAATAATTTTATATGATCTTCTTGTAATTTATTGTAATCAAATTGCAACCTTTTTGTTGTTGCCTCACTAAATAGTGGAGTATTGATAGCTAGTGATGCTACTTGGGGAGCACTTGTGTTAGAAAGTCTCCTGAAAATAAGGTTTCTTGATAAATCACTTACCTCCACTTGGGGTTTATTTAAATCTTATGAAATCACCCAAACGACCAATGTTTCATACTTTGTATTGAAGCCTAATCCAAATTACAAATCATTTGCTTGAACCTCTAAAGTTAACACTTCTAGATCATATTATTTCCTCCTTATATTATATAACGACATAGCTGAGGCGATGTTTCAATTTGGCAATAATAGGCATCCACTTGACAATTTTTTGCCCTTCATTGGGAGATATGTTTTTAAGTTTAAAATTTAACTCCTCCATATGCTTGGTTATATTTTTCATCTCATCCTTATATGTCTCTCCTTTCTTCTTGTTTAATTTTTCCAAAAATCCTTTTGATTTATTTTTCATTAAAAATTCCTTGAATTCATTATATTGACAAAATCATCATCACACATAAATTTTCTGCAAGCCATTTCCTTGACATCATTTACCATATTGTCCCTAGACCTTAGGTCAATTGTCATTCTATTTTGATGGGGATCCTCAATTGGTGCTCTTGGAGGGGAAGGTAGGATTTGATTAACCTCCTCAATATCTAGTACACTTTCCCCCACCTCCTTTGTGTCTACACAATCAACTGAATAATCCACCATGGGTTGTTTACCACTAGGCCTTATTGAAGGTGCCACAAAAGAGGCACTTAGTACAAGTTCTTATATGTATGGTAGATATGTTTGTGGACTTGATCTTGGTCCTTGGACTCGACCTTACATAGAATAAAGACAATTTTTTTTTATTGTGAAGTGAATGATAGATTGTTACCTACTATTGTCGAGCCCAAGGCATTGCAAAGTACAAACCATTCATTTGGATTATTCTCTTTTAAATTATAAAATTATCATTATTTCCATTGCATTTCTAAATTTAATTCTAACAATTTATCAAATTACCAATTCCAATAAATTTTTATTAATTAATCAAATTCATTATTCCTATATACATTTTATTAAATTAATCTAAACCAAAATTATTATTTTTGTTTTGCTTTAAAACATTAATCATAAAATTTAAGAAATATTTTAGTTTCTTGAGATAGTTAAAAAAAAATGATTTAACAATTGGTAAAATTAATTGTAAGGGTAAAGTCCCATGGGGGGTTTAGGGTCTATTTTGGTGGAGCAGCTATCATTTATGAATTCAAAATAAGTTGTGACAAGAAATGGAGCACTGGAAATAAGCAAGGGGCTGCATATTGAAGAAGCTGCTAAGTGGCTCAATAAATTTCTTTCCCTCTTTTTTATTTGCCTCCAATTTTTTTCTACAAAAATTGTTATTGTTACTATTTATTCATGGGGCCACGAGCCCCACAAATTACTCTTAAAAAATTTGAGTAGTAACTGCTAGCCAAAATAAGCTAAGCATGGGGACCCACCCTTAATTGAATTTTTTTTGTGAAAAATAACAGCCCCTAACTTTTAGGGCTTGAGATTTCAGTTGGTGAAATTTGGATGGGGCTAGAAATTTTCCCACCAACTTAGGAATTTTTTCTGCCACTTGTCAATCATCTGGAATTTTGGATTCCCACTAGAAAAAAATAGAGGGAAATGTTTATTTATTAATTATAGCATTCCATTCCAACTTCCCTAAATTTCAGAGTTTAAACTTTTAAACTAAACTGCAATACTAAGTTCATGGGACCACCAACTTTAAAATATTCCTAAAAAATATTTAAAAAACCCCCCTTCCATGAAACCAAGTCCTAGTAAGTCCCATTAATACTTTCATACACCACAAAATAAAAATAATTAAAAAAACTTAACGAAAGATAAAAAGACGGAAGAATTGCACTTTGAGAGAAGGGGGGAAAATTCAAATTATCCTCGAAAGTGCTTTCCTCATTTACATACTAATTTGAACTCATTTCTCCCTCCTATTTGTCATGCCTTTCATCCTCCGAATTCCCACCCATTTTCAGAGCTTTCAATCTCCGAATTCCATTAAAAGACCTGAGATTCCGAACTGAATGAAGGCCATGAAACCCTCCCGCAGAACGAAGGGAAAAACTGAGGCCAAGAAATACCTAAAGCCTGGAGCCCTGGCACAACTGCGAGATGCCAAGCGCAGCACCCGATCTTCTTGTTTGGCCGCTGCCCATGAGACTCGAACACGAGACTTCAACAACCTCACCGATGCTGAGCCACAAGAAGTGGAAAAGATGCCCTGTTTCAGCAGCAGGACGTTCGGCCCTGCTTATCCTCAGAGAAAAAAGTTGGTAGCGCAGAAAGATTTCCTCCTTGTTCCTGCCTCCCAACAACAAATCACTGTAAGTACACTTCCCACAGAAGAGATCGATGGAAGTAGGACGCTCACACAAGAAATTGTTGCAACTCCAATGCACACAGAAGCAGAGGATCCTAATACTCTCTCTAACTCGCCTTTATTAAATGCTTTAGGTTTGGATATATTAGCTGTCCATTAGTTAGTTCTCTTCTGTACAGCAAAGAGGTGAATAGATTTGGCTTAGGTTTATTTATTTATTTTATTTTCCCCTTCTTCGCATGCGCACAGGTTTTGCACATCAGATCATGTGATTACACAAATACAGTTGTTTGTTCCAAAGGTTGAATCTTGTTAGCCTATGTGATTATTGTGAGTAAAATACCTTATTCCTACTCTGTTTTGTATTGTAAACGGTAACTCAAATTTTCCCATAATTGAGCATTATCAACTGCTCTGTTTAATGCAATATGGTTTTGGAATTTGTAGATTCTCTTACTGATTTATTACTTATTAAGCTAACCACAACACTGTGAAAATGTATTAATTTGAAACCCTCATTGTGTTAGGATCTATAATAATTACTCCCAGTTATGTGTTTTTTCCTTAAAAGGAATTCATTTTGTAATTTGCCACTTCTTTCTAATGCGCAGATCTGTTCAAGGGAGCTTGACAATGTAGATGTTTCAGGTCCAAAATAGGAGTGGGGGATTTTTTTTTCTTGATTAGTGCTGAGATTTCTGACTTATAACTGTGTGAGATCTTTGATGCAAAAGAGATCACACATAGTAATAAGCCAGAAATCTCAACACTAATGATCATAGACTGTGGAAACCTCATGCTATTAACATTTTCCTTGTTTCGTTATAATTTATCTTTGTGTTTAAGTTTTATAAACTTCATTTTGAAAACTTTAGTACAGGTTCAATCTCTGAAAATTATGTGAATTTTTTGAAATCTGACAGTTTATTTAAAAAGTTATACACAGTAAAAAGATGCTTATGGTGCCTTGTTTTAATGTTGACCATTCTTCAACGGTTAATCTCTAGGTCTAAATATACCTCATATGTTGATCAATGGACAAACCGTTCCAGTATCTTATATGGTAATTTTATTTTATTGTCATTAATTAATTTATTTACAGAAAGAACTATAGGCATAGATTATGAATCAATTAATAGCTTATAAAATTTTCTACAAATAGGGGATTGATAATAGAGAGCTTTTATATGATTGTTTAATTAAGTTTATTATTTAATTTTTAGTAATACAAATGATTTTATATAATTTTTTAATTAATATAAAATATCATTTGAATGTTCTTTTTAATAATAGTAGAGTTTGTAATTTATAAATTGGAATTTCAATTTAATAGGAGGGATTATATATATATTTAAAATTAAAAAATTATTGAACCATTAATTTTTAGAAAAGTTCTTAAAAATGTTTAAACAATAAACAATTAAATGAAATTAAAACTATATGAAACCACTCTTATAATTTTAGTTGATGAATGAATATCTTATAGAAATGATTTTTCTTCAATACTTTAATTTTGAGGGTTTTCTATTGTGCATTAAATTTTGTTTGCGTAACTAGATTTTGAAATAATTTCAAATGTAGTGTATATAATTTTTCCCCTAGACATGTTTTTTTTATTCTAATGATTGTGTTTATATGGAAAAGCTAATGATGAAGGCATTGGCCACCTTGTTAAGAAAGTAAAGTGGATAGAAACTACATTTTAAATAATGCTTTTGATAGATTAAGGAAACTACGGGCCTAGGCTCTTTAGATCATATAAAGTCCATCAAAATGCTAACAATGTAGCACAAGTTTAGAAGCAAGAACTTAACTCAAAGTAGCTTTTAACAATAAACCCACAATGAAAAGGTAGCCCCAATGTTAAAGTAGACACCAAATTTTGAAGGAACTAGCAACCCTTAAATCAAAATTAAACTACAAACACCCATGTGTGATCTTTTGACTTTTGAGGCACAAAAAGAAGCTTGAGGGTGCCATATCCCCTATGGACCATGGTTAAAGTATTTGAAACACCATTTGTTGAGGGGCAATCTAGAATAGCATTAAGATCAATATTCTTGATATTTATGCATAAGAGCATCGAAAGGAGGAACAATGTCATTTTCTACAACAATGTTGGCAATATCAATAGGAGCAACATGCATTAATGGCTCAAGTGCTTTAGGTAGTACAACTTGAGAATCCATGGTAAAGGTTGGAGCAATATGAACAAGTTCCATAGGCTTGGATTGAGAATTAGGTTGTAGAGTCATTAAAGGAATGGTGAAGTCCTTGGGCTAAATATCATATCACTAAAAGGCAATTGAGATTTGGGCTTAAAGTGCTTGCAATGCTTTGCCACATGTCAAGCATTAAAACAATGACAACAAAAGGGGATGCCCTTGCAGTCTAAAACTTGACACCAATGATGACCAACAACATTCTAGACAATTTCAATAGGGCATGCCTTTAATAATCCTAGGTCCATAGGTATTTGTATATGTCATATGAGTGAATTGTGGAGTTACAAGATCGACCAAAATATACTATCCAAGGATGTTCCCAATCTCAAAAT
This sequence comes from Sequoia sempervirens, assembly GCA_007258455.2. Taxonomy (NCBI): domain Eukaryota; kingdom Viridiplantae; phylum Streptophyta; class Pinopsida; order Cupressales; family Cupressaceae; genus Sequoia; species Sequoia sempervirens. The sequence continues at coordinate 27,419 of VDFB02119141.1, forward strand.
AGTAGGGCTCTTGCTAAAATTGGAGAGGCAAGTTTGGAAGCCTAATTTGGGTGGGTGAGAAATGTAATGATTGAGTTGTTAGATTGAACAAGGGAAACTAGGGTTTGAGTAAAAGGGGATATTGTTTGCACAAGCCACATGAAACCCTAAAAAACAACATTGTAGTCTTCAATCTTATCAAAGGTAACAACAAAATATCCTTTTGCATATGGATAGATTTCAATTCTTCCTTCAATTATAGGGCCTCAAGTATTAGAGATCCATAAATTTAGATTAGGGAGATGTGGCTAGAATCAATTGAACCTACAAATCAATATGTGGGAGGCAAAAATGTCCTTACTTCAAGCACATTAGCCCCAAATGAGATATCAAGAGGGTTTGTAGCATGGGGCAAGGGTAGCAAGTCTTGTTGAGGATTTCTTTGTGCAATAGCAACAAAACATTTTTTCCCCCAATCCCTAATTGATAGGATTATGCAAAAGAGGCATCTGGGGTAGTTGCTAAGCCATCAAAAGTACCCATGTGCTCACCAAGAAGGGAGGATGTTGAAATAGAAGTCGCTTTTTAATTTGTAGTAGTCATGGTACATATTATGTTTTATTGATTGATCACATTGATTTCTAAGGTTTTTATAAACACACAATAAAATTATCATATAAACAATTAGCCAATCATTTGTATGATTTTTTTAACAATTAACATACTAGTATTAATTAATAGTATTAACACAAGATGTCTCATGAATGAGATGCATTCCCCAACAATGTTTTATTTTAAAATTATATAAAATAAACATAGTTGGATCACAAGACCCAACAAACCCCCTAACTCAAAGGACTTTGAAGATGATTTAGAGCATATGGTTGTGAGGTCATCCAATACTCTTTGTTGCACTTGCAAATTGATACACCATACATCTTAGTGTAATCAATTGATGTTGTTTCATTCAAAAGTTTGTTGCCTTGCCAATTGTGACATGAATGAAGAAAATTATATTGACATGCTTATCATCTTTGACCATTCTATAGTTCTACTCCAATATAAGCACAAACATGGTTTGTTCAACTACATCAACTTCAACGTCTCATTAATTTTAATAGTGTGTATGACACATCAACCTTGATGTCCAATAATGTTAACTTCACTTTACTCAACACAATTGGTTCTAGCAACTTTTATCAACTTATATAATTACCTATGATTGATTGATGATCAATATTGTCTCTTCCCCCTACTTGTTACACTCCATTGTGTTACTACTTATTTAATTTTACCTAGTTGGGTGAAAAAGCTTTAGATGAGTGTGTTTATGCTTTATGTGTTTTAGAAATATGATGAATAAATGTTGATTTAATTTAATGTTATGAAATATTTTGATTATGAAAATAGATGATGCAAGTGAATATATTGTTTTCAGCTAATTATTGTTGCAAAGTGTTAAGTTGGATGCAGGAATTGAATCAAGCCTCCTGAAGAGAGGAGAAGTATCACTCAGGGAGAAGAACTTGGTTTAGTAACTGTTCACAAAACAAGGACAGATAACTGAGAGGGGGGGTGGGGGGGTGAATTAGTTGTCACAAAATATTTAAACTTTTTAAACTTTACTTAACTTAATCTCAAATTTGATGAATGAACAATAAACCATGAACAATCAACACATCAAAAGCACAAAGAACACCAAGATTTTTATGTGGAAATCATGTTAGGGGAAAAACCACGGTGGATGTTAGTCCACAATATTATACCTTGTTAAAAGTATAATGAAAAATAATGGGAATGCACATGCATTCAGGCACACTGCCTAGAGCTCATTGCTCAACTACAAAAGGACTCATTGCCCAAGAATACAAAGTGATTCGGATTAGATTCGTAGGTATGAACAGAGAAAATAGCTTCTACAAAAGCCTAATTACAATTCTAGTTAAGCACAAAAACACTCCTTCACACTTCGCTCAAACTTCCTCACACTCTACTCTTCAATCAAATGAATAGATCAATATTCACACACTTCTCTTCTCTGGCTTTTCCTCACTTCACTCACACTATAACTTTGCACAAACAACCATTCTTATATATCCACAACCTAGATTTACATCAACAACTTCGTCGGCCAAAATATAAAACATATTTACAATGTCGGCCCCAAATTTACAAATAAAATTTTAATGCGAATCAAACACCGTTGGCTAATATTATGATGCGACCCAAAACAATATCCTTGAGCGTGCCAAACATTCAAATTTAAATCTCCAAGAATCTGCAACATGTTACAACCATCATGTTGGCCAAAAACATGAAAACCTGAACACACATGAGAAAAATCTTCGACGACAAGCACACCGATCAATGCGGACGTACAACGAAGATAGAGAATGATCTAGAAGCATCCACAAGCAACAAGAACTAACAAAGAAGCATTCACAACAACTGAGATTACCAAAATCACATAAACTTCAATCAGGAGTACTGACAGAAACCACATAAACACTATTAGAGCACAACTGTTCATAACATGACCAAATCTTCATGCTGACCTCTGAAACTTCCGATAGATGATCTAGATACTCACAACAATAAACCCTTTAGTCCACAACGACTGATCTTCAATGTACAAAACAAAACACCTTCTTGACCTACACTGTTCCACTGGCAACCTGCAACTCTTCCTTCAACAATTTTCTCAATATCCTCGACATATACAACCTTGAATACAATAATGTTAATAGTGTTGACATCAATGACAACCACATATCAACAACACAACCATAGCATCCAATAATAACCTTTGATAAAGACCTAAACTGAGCTTTCACACACACACTTCTAGATTGGTCGAGTCGAGATAATAGTTTGGAAAATAGTAAGTTACCTTTAGTCTTGCTTATGGTTTTATTTGTGAACATTCTTGTCTAGGGGGGAAAAGTGTTGAGTCTCTTTATGACGTGTGAATTCTTCTTTATGTGTTTCTATTTAATCAATAGGATATATACGTATGTAAAATATATATATATGTGTGTGTGTGTGTGTGTGTGTGAATGATAAACTCATACACATGAGTAAATACGTGTATAAGTATATGTAGATAGACGTATTTATGCATGCTCATGGATGGATTAGGGTATGTGTAGGATCATGGGGGTCCAAACTAGGCCTCTAAGTGGCGATGAAAATTCAGAAAATCAGAGTTAGGCAACTTGACATAAAAATTTGAATAGGTTATTAACATAATTTGAAAAATATGTAAGAATAAAAGTTGTAGCAAATTAAATGTAGTTTCTAGGCTACTAATCCTTTTTTGGAAAAAAATAAATTTGTTTTGAGAAAATTTGAAATTTCAATGTAGTGGTACTAAATTTTTTGGGAAAAAGATAAGAACCAAGTGTATGTCTGACCACCCTAAGTACAAGAAAAAATAATATATTTTTTTTTTTCTGAATTTTTCAATATAAGTAGAGGACACATGCCGAATGTGCCAAAAAAAAATTGTAATTTTTTTTCCGTACCGAAATATTCAGTTACATTTTTTTATTAGAAATTTTGGAATTATTAGAATGTGCGTAGACCACCATAACTTGGTCAAAAATTTATGAGGAATTCATTTTTTTTTTCTTTTTTATCATAATTATCACGAAACATAGAATGTGAAGATCTTGTAGATTCAAAAAATGTTAAGTAGTTTGAGAGAAGTTATAGAAGTTTTCAAATAAACCTATAAATAAGGACTTTAGGCGTAATGTAGGTAGAAAATCAATAATAATTATTTATTAAATTCAGGCCAAGACAAAGGATTAGCATGGCTAGATTTGGAAAGCTGACAATTGTTTCTATAGAGCCTTTTTCGACGTTAAATTCAAATTAAAAAAAGTCGTCAACCATAAGGGCGAACTTCAGAAAACTAAGCAATTTTTCAAAACACGTTTTTTAGGTTGACTTTCCAGGTCAGGCAACCTCAAACCAAATCCTGAGCCAATATCCGTTTTGGAAAGTGGGAACCCATTTTTTTGAAAAACAAAACGGATATCTGTTTTGAAGACCTAAAAAACCCTCTTTAGTAAAATGGACATAACTTTTGCGTTTCTTATCAAAATTTTGACTTTTTATAGGCATTGGAAAGGTGATTGAGAGATCTACACAATGGACTAGGTGATGTTTCTATATGTACACACAAAAATAATAATTTACATAATCATTTGAACTACATATTTCATTTGGAAACATCAAATATATGCCACATGCAAAGTCTTTTTTTTCACTTGATTTTTTTTGTAACACTCATCTCAAAATACTTGAAACATTAGAAAAAGTAATGAATAATGGAAATATTTATATTTTTGTAGCAAAGAGATAGACAATCCTCATAAATCATCATATCTCTCTATCCCTTTCTCTACCTCTCTATATATCACTATGTCTCACCTTAAGCTCTAGACATATCCCTCCCTCCTCTCATTGTCCCTCTTTATACCTATCTTTCTCACTCTCTCTCCTTGAGCTCTAGACCTATATTTCTACCACTATCTCCATCCTTTCTCTCTCTGCCAGGTCCCTCCCTCCTCTCCCTCTCTCTCTCCCTCTCCCCTCTCCATCTCCCTCTCCTCTCCTCTCCCCTCTCCATCTCTCTCTATCTCTCCCTCCTTTGAAGTCTCTCTTCCTCTTAAGTCTCTATCCCTCTTAGGTCTCTCTCTCAAGTCTCTCCCACTCCCTCTCTCCCTCTTAGGTCTCTCTCTCTCAAGTCTCCCCCGCTCCCTCTCTCTCTTTGTTCTCTCTGACTCCCTCTCTCTCTCTTAATGTCTCACTCACACTCACACTCTCTCCCTCTCCCTCTCCTCTCTCAAGTCTCTCTCTCTCTCTCCCCTCCTCTATCTCTCCTCTCAAGTCTCTCTCCTCTCAGAGTCTCTCTCTAATCCCCTACCACTCCCTCTCCCTCTCTCTCCCTCTCCATCTCCCTCTCACTCTTGATATCCCTCCCTCTCTCCCTCTCTCTCTCCCATGTATAGTCTCTCTACTTGGGTCTCTCTCTCTCTACTTTCATCCTCCATCTCGGTCTCCTTCCTCCTCTCTCTCTCTCTCCCTCTCAAGTCCCTCTCCCTCTCCCTCTCCCTCCCTCTATTTATTTCTCTCCCTCTCAAGTCTCCCTCCTCTCTCTCCCTCTCTTTCTCTCTCTCTCAGGTCTCTCCCACTCCCTCTCTCTCTTCTCTCATATGCCATGCCTCTCATACCCTCTTAGGTCTCTCTCTCTCTCTCACACACACACACACACACACAATCTCTCTCTCTCTCTGTCTTCATCTCCCTCTCAGGTCTCTCTCCCCTCTCCATAAGTCCTCCTCTCTCTCTCTCTCTCTCTCTCTCTCTCTCTTCATCTCCCTCTCAGGTCTCTCTCTCTCTCTTAGGTTCCTCCCACTCCCTCTCCATTTACCTCTCCCTCTCCATATCCCTCCCCCCCCTCTCTCTCCCTCTCTTTGAAGTCTCTATATCTCTCTTAGGTCTATCCCACTCTCTCTCTCACACACACACTCACACTCTCAAGTCTCTTTCTCTCCCTCTCTCTTAGGTTTATCCTTCCCACCACAACTAGATCTCTCTCTCTCTCTCTCCCTGTCCCCCCTCTATCCCTCCCTCTCTCCCTCTCAACTCTCTCTCTCTCTCTATCTCTCTCTCTCTCTCCCTCTCCCTCTCACTTTCCATCTCTCCCTCTTAAGTCTCTCTCTCTAGTCTCTCCCACACACACACTCTCTCTCTCAAGTATCTCTCTCCTTTTTTTAAGTCTCCCACTGCCCCTCTCTCTCTCTCTCTCACTCACTCACTCACTCACTTTCCACCTCCCTCTCAAGTCTCTCTCTCCCACTCCCTCTCTCTCTCGGTGTCCTTCCCACCCTAGCAGATAAATCTCTCTCTCCCCTCTCTCCCTCCTCAAGTCTCTCTTTCTCTCTCTCTCTCTTGATTACCTCTCAAGTCTCTCCCCACTCCTCTCCCACTCCCTCCCTCTCTCTTTCTCTCTCTTAGGTCTCTCTCTCTCCCTCCTTTTTTTAGGTCTCCCACTTCCCCCCTCTCTCACTCACTCACTCACTTACTTTCCACCTCCCTCTCACGTCTCTCTCTCCCACTCCCCCTCTCTCTCTCAAGTGTCTCCTTCCCACCCTAACTAGATAAATATCTCTCTTTGGTGTCTCCTTCCCACCCTAACTAGGTAACTCTATCTCTCCCCCCTCTCTCTCCTTCTCTCTCCCCTCTCCCCCTCTCTCCCTCTCAAGTTTGTCTCCCTCTCCCTCCCTCCCTCTATCTCTCCCTCTCAAGTCTGTCTCCCCTCCCTCCCTCATAAGCAACTTGAGATGGGGAGAGAGAGAGGGAGAGTGACTTGATATGGAGAGAGGGAAGGAGAGATGTAGAGAGAGTGGGAGAGAGAGACCTAAGAGGGATATGAAGAGATAGAGTGTGTGTGAGAGAGAGATAATTGAGAGAGTGTGGGAGAGAGACTTGAGAGGGAGATGGAGAGTGTGCGTAAGAGAGAGAGAGAGAGAGAGAGAGAGAGAGAGAGAGAG
>VDFB02119142.1:0-34741 GCA_007258455.2 Sequoia sempervirens
CCCTTGACATTTCTAATGGCTCGTTTACTCTGTTTCTCGCATGTTAATTACACTCTGAAGATTCTGCCATGATATAGTGAATGGCCAAGTTTATTCTAATAGTCATATATAGTGCATTAAGACCGATCATCTAACACAATCATTTCATTTCATTCTATATTAGTACCCAAGAGCATAAGTCGCAACATGTTTAGGGTCCTTCTTAAAAGCATGCTGCTAGAAATACTCAGCCTTTATTCTCAGGCACCGTGGGTTTTTCTAGCATCTTAGATACAAGATTAGGGTGCCCCAAGATGGCCGACACGGGGATGAAGGTCTGCCATGCGCACCAAATGATCAACTATATATTTAATGCAATAAGGATTACTGATGTTTGAAGTTGGTGAAGCCAAATCCGCTATACCTACGTGACTACGCGCCCTGAAAAACAAACACAACTTATAATGTTAGATGTATTTTAGAGTGTGTCATTCAAATCGAAGAATTTGAGAGATTCCTTGTATAATCTTTTGTGCATACCCTGCATTATTAGCATTCCAATATGGCGTCCCATTTTTGTCTACCAATTGCGGTTGCTTGAGAGTTATTAAGCCTTTTCAACAATCCATTTTGGTGCATGTTATGCATTCATTCAAAGTCGATTTTAGTTTACACGAAGGGTTATAGTTAACTGCCAACACCACATTTTGTGCTTGATACTTGACTACCAGGGCAACAATGACTGTTAGATTCCTCTTTATCCTTTTCTTTGTTAGTTTATTGATAGCAGACATAAATTGGTATTTGTATCATACTTGATGCCTAGTGAGATTTGAATCAGGAAGTTGTACCAGATGCATATAGGGGGTTGTTTCATTCGTATATACCGAGCCATGCATAGAACCTTATTGTTTGTCCTCGCGTTTGAGCTCTAATTCCTCCCTCACCCCAACGTCATTTGATTATTCTCACATCTTTTAGACTATGCTTCTCCTTGGCAGTGAATTTGGCTTTGTGGGGGATAGGTCATTTGATGGAGTAAGTTAAGTAAATTATGCGCATCCCTTCTCCAACCAGTGCGGCTGCAAGCATTTGGGTCATCAAGCAAGCTTACCAAGTAGGCACGGGACTCCGCGTGCTTCGATGTGTTTATTATTTCTAAGAGTTTTTCTACAGATCTACTTTGTGCAAACCTTGTAATCATCTCTCGAGGCCATTCCATCGAACTGGCCACACATTTTGTGAGTGTTCTCTTTTGCATGCAGATTTTAGACTGACCTTTATCTTCAAATCGTGATCCTCCCTTGGCCTCAAAGTTAACTCTATCTTACTGTCATGGGTTTGAAGGACTTAGGGTTATGGTAAGATTTCTATTCCTTGGACTTCAATTTGAATGACATGCAATTTAAGTATTTATATGTATGTATAACCTATATATTTTCTTGTACAGAATAATCTGATTTGTATCTTGTTCATTAACCAACTTATATATATATATATGTACGTAAATAAAAGTTTAATACAATTAAGTTGGAATTTAATGTTTTACTAACAACCCCTCAATGTTAAGATATGTGTGTGTAAATGTGTATATATATTGGAAGTAAAGTGATAGAGAAATAATACTTTTATCTTTGTAATTTATTAGATAAACAAGTAGAGGAGCTTAATAATGAAATTGATTTATTATATATATTTTTTAATTATTTAATATAATCTTATAAGGAGTGTTCAAAACTAAAATGTCATTAGATAGGTATTATTCTTTATGTTTATGTAGATTTAGATATTCATAAATTTGTATGTCAATGGTTTTGGATATTTGTTTGAAGCTAAATAAGATAAATAGGAGTACATTTGAGTGGGGAGATGTTAATTGTATTGTTAGTTAAGTGTTTTGAAGTTATAAAAAAAGAAATACATTATCCTTGGGAGAGGGTTTGATTCTTAAATAGTTAGTGGATGAGTTGATGTTAAACGTTGATTTCTTGAAATAATGTTTACTTGGTTTTTTATAGTAAATATGTTTATGCAAGTTCTTAAATGACTCCACAAGGGATAAATAAATAAAATAACTGTCTCCTATTCTTTATGATTGATACGTGGATTGAATTGGTGCATTTAAGGATGGTTTCGTTTCTTTTAATACGTCTTCCTCATGGGTTGTTTGATTATGGAGATCTTATTAATTGATTTGTGGTGGAATATGTTGGATTTTAGTACAATGCTTGGTTGTGAGATGTTTATGCTTCTTTATTGAATGCGATCTTTCCACTTTGAATTTATACTCCATTGATGAACCTTGATACTTGGTTATGTGATCCTCCGTTATGAGTTGAGGTTATTTGGTCATTAGGCTTCTAGAGGCGAGGGGAAATTTGTTTCACATTGAATCTTCATTGATTTGGTCTTTGCCAAAATTTTGATTGTAATTGTGATTTTGAGATTATGAGTAGGTTGTACCTAATTTTATGAGCGTTTATGTATATGGCTATTGGCGAGATGGTATATGCCTCACGTGTGATTCGGTTTGAGATATTGTACTTTTCTAGTTTTGGTACAACCTCTTGATGTTTTGGTTATGTGTTTTGGGTCTCTAGGGAGAGTGGCTCTTCGTGGGGGTCGGCGCCTCAAATAGGAGGAAGGGCCAAGATAACCCACGCAAGAGTTAGATTAAAAAGTGAAAACTTAATTAAAGAATTAGGGGGATGGGTAGTAAATCATTAATAAGATAATTATGAATGCCCCGTCTGCCTGTTAGGTCTTTCATAGACTAAAGGTGGGCCGAGAAGGCCGTGGTTGGCATGATCGTTGCCTCGTCCTCACGAGAGGTTAACAGTTCCGCATGAGTCACCCTATGGAGTGGCACCTTGAGATAGGCAGTCAAGATAACCATAGATGGAGGCAACACCTTGTGATAGGTTGTCTGGATAATCCAAGTAAGGCCATGCGATGACACTCTCCTCTAGCATTCCCTTGAGTTATTTTATTGCTAACCTTTGGAAGTGGTCTATTGATATTATGACTTGAGATTTATTGATGATAATTTTTGAGATTTATTGATGTTATATTACATGATTATTGTTGTTGTTATGAAGTGATTTATTGATGTTACGTTAAATGATTTACTGTTGCTATGTTTTAGAAGTGGTTATTGATGTTATGTTTTGTGATCTGTTGATGTCATGTTTTGGTTGAGGTTTATTGATGTTGTGGTTATCCTTGTGATTTTCATCACTCTTGTATGACATTGAGTCTTGTTGTTCTCTGTTGGATGATCTTGGCTGAGGATTCTTTCTTGTCAACTCCTTAGCATGGAGGGTGGGTCTTCGGACCCACATGGTCAGGTGGAACGTGCTAAGCACCCCATTGGGTCCCCAGTTGAGGATCGAGAGGTGCAGATTGGTGTCATTTGCAGCGACTCCAGAGTTGTATCCGTCTTGGAGCCAGTTGTGATATTTTGTATTATGTTGCTTAGTTGTATCATTGTAACTCTTGAACACTGTAATGAAATGTAATGATAAACCTTGTGTGGCTTTTGATCCATGGCAGTTGTTATTCAATATGTTGTATCTATGGAAATATGTCCCTTGAGTTTGTAGGATGATAGAGAGTTTATCATTATGAGTTTTGAGTTAATCATGTATATGTTGTATTTACGTATGTAGATGGTTTCTTATTAATGTTTTGTCATGTATGTGTTACATTTGTAAATTTTTACTTTGTTATGGATTATATTTTTGGCTTTCATTCTTTATCGTCATTGTATAGATTTAAGTTTCGTAATGACTCCTCATGTACCCCAAGGGACGTAAGTGTTAATAGATTTGATTAAGTTTCATGACTCATGACTTAATGTGCATCTCATGTATGTTTATATTTACTTTTTTTTTTAAATTGTGCGGTAATTATTGTTTAGATGTCCTTTGGGGTTCGCACGACAGGGCGTTACACATAGACCCTTATTACTGCTTGGTTTGCTAAGAAGAACCAGTCATCGAAATTGTGAGTGTGTCCCTTCTCTAGCTTCAATGATAAAGGTCTGAAACTTAAATGATTTTATTAGGAAATATTGGTGAAATATGACCAAGAGCGGCCATGACCTTTACTATGAAATCATCATGAAATATTACATAATCACTATTTTTACATCTACTATCCCAGATGTAACACCAATTTTGTACAAACAACCTATTCCCTTCATCATCAGTCATTCCCAAACACATTCTTTTAGTCCATATATTTTTGTTTTGGTACAATATTAAATGACACAACAGAGATTATTTCCTGAAAGTGATGGGAGATAAGTTCTCTCTTACTTGCAAAAATCCCTCATGTAGCCCTTTCTCAATTTTAGTAGCAAAGTCATACTCAATGTTGACTTTAGGATTTTGTATCTTCATTGCCATCATCATGAGATATGTTGGCATCATCTCTTCAACATCTATTCCAAGCACTTGGCACAAAGCAAAATAAGTTCTTTTGAAATGTACTTGGAAGTCTTTTGTGGCAAATGGCTCACTTTGGGAGGGGGAGATAGGTATCCTCCTATTGTTTACACCCTTTTTCATGTGTAAAGGAAGTTCATCACTCTTGTAGGTTTTTCTCAATCTCCTATAATCCTCCTCACTTCTGTCCAAGTTGATCTTAGTGATAGCTTGCTTGTTTAACATAAAACACTCTATAATTGCTTCTTTAGTTAGCACCACTAATGGTGAACCATCTGGAATTCTTATAGTCTTGGTAGCCAGGTGATAATATTGTGCCAATACTTTAATAAACTCAACATCTACAAAGACATTTGGGACTATCAATTTGGCCAAATCTAAGGTCCAAGGATTCGAAACTGGTATCTTCTCAACCTTTTTTTCATAGAAGTACAAAAACAGATCCCACCTTGAGATAGGGATAATTGGGTCTCTACATCCTTGGGTTGTATCTTTAAACACCTTTTTGGATCCTTTGTCTATAGAATTAGGTAACACATCTAAAATGGATTGTTGTAGGGACCTCTTCTTTGATTTAGAAACTATGGACTCTTCCTTTTTACTCGCAAGTTGACTTCTTTTGGGTGGCATGATGAAGAATTTACTCCTACTTGATTTTTTAAGTGTCTTTTTGAAGAAGCAAATTCAATTCTTATACACTTGCTACAGAGGGTTTCTGTGAACTTACTCGACAAAATAATAGCTGCAGAGTTTTCTGGTTTGAACTCCCTTGCCTCCAGTACGTTGACCTTTGTGAATGATTGCTAAAATGTTGTCGAGTCCCAAGTAATATTTGCTACTGAGCTCCATCACCTCAATATTAATGTGAAATGTTAATTCATGTAAAATATTTCAAAATCTACCCATATTTTTAGTTTGAATACATGTCATTGATCTTGGGAAATCAAATGGTGTAATAATTTAATACTTTGATAGCTTGTACCACACTACTGCTAGGTCATTTAAAGACTACTGCAGGGTAGTGTTAGCAGTATTTCCACCCTGCACACACCCCTTTAGACTCCCATGGGATGACATGTCAATTCTAGCAGTTGAGTGACTGTTCACTGCCATATTGCTCTGTCATATCAATACCACTGTGGGGTAGAGGTAGAAGTGTTGCCACCCTGCGCACACCCCTTTAGACTCCTGCAAGATAGCGGGTTAGTTCTAGTGGTTGAGTGATTGTTCACTACCATACCATAGTGTCACTATTTACCCCTTACGGGGCTACAGTTTACTTTAGTTGTTAACATGTTATCACCGCCACCCCACTATATTCATATTTGGTTGTTGTAGTATTACGGAAAGAATTTGTAAATTGATCTATATGTCTTTCCATCTTGCGCATACCTCTATTGACTATTGTGGTTGTGTGGTATTAGATTTTATTATGAATACAGTATTTTAGATATCATTTTATTGAAAAGATTGAACAATTTTCTAATTTTGCAGTCTCTCAGTTTTAGTTTTTAGTGTCATTCAAACCTAAGAGATCATTTTTTTGTTTGTAATGGGGAGGCTTAGTTCACCTAATGTTAGATATCTATATGTAATATTAAATCACAGATGTTCATTATATGTTTGCATCTAGAAAACATATAGGACATAGAAGAAATTATATTCTAACTAAAAAAAATTAATTTCAAATTCTCAACCAAAGTAAGAAAACTAAGAAGAATGATTGAACCTAACTTTAAATGCACTTCAAATGAGCAGTGAACATCTCAGATTTTGTATACAATGTACCAGCTGAATAATGATGACTACATTCAAAAATGTATCTGTAAAATAACAGTGAATAAGCATACCCATACTTAGATATTTGTTACATTCAATAATAAATTACACCATACATATAACCAGATTTTAGGTGACAAGCTAACCTCTTAAGGTGACAAAACATCATCATAATCATCTACATTGCTAGAAAGATCAAAATCCTGATCATTTATGTCTACATCTGCTTGATTTTCTCCCTTATCCTCATCTATGACATGCAATGCATTCTCTCTCCCAATCTCTTCAATGGTAATCAAAATTTCTTCTTCAAACACTCCATCATCATCTTCATCCACTTCTTTGAATGTTTCTTGTGAATTAACATATTTCCCATCAGGTATTATATCAACAACTTCCATGAATTTTCATTTTAAACGAGACTCTGTCTGAATGACATACAACCATCCTGGGCTTCTTACATCATCAATTAGAAATGATTGGTTAATTTGAAGAGGGGAAACATATGGCTCATGCATCTCTGATAAAAATTGTCTTCTATTTGTGTGTACAAATCTATACTCATCATATTGTACTGTAGATGGTCGGATCCACTTACATTTTAATAATATAGGACTATTTTCACCATAGTCCACTAGAATAATTTGTTGGATGAATCCAACATAAAATTTATTCTCAGTTTTGTGAAGAAATTCAGCACTAACAACACAATCACAATTTATCTTTCCTTTTTGTTTTTCTTCCACTCTTAAATGACTACCATAGGCCCACATTCCATTGAAACGCGTACCCATAAATGTGGAGATTGTGAAAGCTCACTTTCCTCCATTGTTATATCTTGACCTTCTTCTTTTGCATCACTGACTGCATTAGTAATCCATTCTTCAAATTTTGGAAAAGAATCACCTCGAATCTAATCAGCATGACGTTTGCACCTTTGAAGTCAATGTTGCATCCAAGCTTGATTGTCTTTTTCATATTTTCTACATAGAATATTAACGTACAAATAGTAAGATTGATAATATAAATGTGTAAATGCAATTGAGTAAATAAATTATTGTGTAAAATATATTTTACCTATGCCACTTATCGAACAAAGATGTGTTTTGAATAATATAGGCATGTATCACACTTCTTTCTTGATGTGATAGCTTGAAGTGACATCCATTTCCTTCTAATACTTCACCTGCAATTGTGTCTTCTTCGTCATTGTTCCATACATGTTGATTGACATTTTTTAAATCCTTCATATATTTTGTACAAAATCCCATGGCCTCTTGCATTGAATATCCCTCAGACATGTTGCCTTCTGGCTTTTCCCTAGTACAAACAATTTTTTTCAAAACCTTCATATATTGTTCTATAAGACACATCCATATTGTTCTTATCGGGCCACAATAAAGTTCATATTGTAGATGTATCAAAAGATGCATAGAAATGTTAAAAATTGTTGGTGGAAATTCTCGTTCCAATAGACAAAGGACTTCAACAACCTCCTCCCTCAAACTATCAAATTTCGAAGGATCTAATACATGTAAACTTATTCTCTTTAATATTAGGCCCAACCTTATAACTGCCAATCTTGGCCCCTTTGGTAAACTTAATATATTTACCACAATAGGTAAAATATTCTCCATTATGACATGATAGTCATGGGTCTTGAGGCCTCTTAAGCCATTAATGTCAATTTGGCTTCTAATACTACTACTTACATATCCAGTGGGAAAGCGATTATGAGACATCATTTGTAAGAGTTGTGCACGTTGTTCCTTGTCCAAACATAAGGAGCACTAGGTTCTCTATATTTTTCAACCCAAATATTTTGATGAATCTTTAGTTGTCAAAAGTCTTCATGTAATGAAATAGTATCAAAAGCACCAAAAAGAGTTTCTATAATAGCATAGGCTATATTTTTCTCAGTATGCATAAAGTCAAAAGTACGCCTAATGGCTATATCCTTAAAGTATAACAACTTATGTAATATGCACAACCTTTTACACTGCTTTCATTACATGGATCATATCTACTACCAACAATCCCATCATTTTCAATAAATGACATTCTTTTTTGTCCATTCTCAACAATGTAATCACCTATTATTAGCAATGGTGCTTCACGATTCTCTTCTCGACCATTGAACTGTGTTTTTTGTTGATGATATGGATGATCCATTTTAAGGTAAGCACGATGTCCACAATAAATAAACTTATGCAAACTTCTTGAGTGCCTCAAAAAATCCTTAAAGTTGCAAATAGGACATTCATGGTATCCATGAACACTAAGACCAAATAATGTGCCATATGTAGGAAGATCATGAATCATAAACAATAAGGAATCTCTTAAAGTGAATTTGATTGAATGACCATCCCTTAAAGATTGAATTGCTTCAATTACTTTCCAAAATTCCATTAGCTCATCATATAATGGCTCTAGATAAGCATCAATTGTATCTAAAGTCACACTTTTCTTTCTTGGTATAATCAATGATAGCATTAAGAAAAATGGTTTAGTTGCTAACCATGGAGGCAAGTTATAATTTATTAAAAACACTAGCCAAGTTGACCATTTAGTACTTTGTTTTGAGAATGGGTTCACCCCATCTAGAGCCAAACCCAACCTTATATTATGAGGATCTTGAGAAAAATCAATCCATCTATTTTCAAATTCCATCCACGTCTTACAATCAGGCACATGTTGTTGTTTTCCATCAATGCTCTTATTTTGGGCATGCCATTGCATAAGTTCATCAATGTCTTTGCACCTATACATTTGAAGTAATCATGAGATTACTAGAAAGTGGTGAATAAACTTTCTAGGAACCACAACTAATTTCAACCCTTCTCCATCCCTCACTTCATGAAATTTCAGAAATTCACTCACTTGCAATATTTTTGTGAAATAACACACAACCATTCACACATGTGTGGATGTTTGCATACCCTAAGCCTAGCTTAGTGATTTCCTTTCTACATTGACTTTGTTTTGTTGGTGTATACGTCTAAAAATGGTCATGGTTAATCAACCTTGGTAATTAATTAAATATAAATTATTTAATTAATCCTCTAAAGTCATCTTCATATAAATAAATTTAATTATTTATTTATATTGTTCACTTTTATAATTCTTCTACCTTAATTAAATAAATAACTTTATTTAATTATTATCGTCTTCCATATTCCTCTTAATTAAATTAAATAAATTTTATAATTTATTTATATTAATTATCATGTTATTCTAAATTTGAATATTTGAATTCAAATAATGGAATATTCCTCCAAACACTATCTTCATCTCATAGTTGAATTAAATATTATAAATATTTAATTTAATACCTTTTTCTCATCTCCACACATAATTAAATATTTTAAATATTTAATTACCTTCCATTTTCATCTCTCTCACATAATTAAATATTTCCATTTTCATCTCCCACATAATTAAATATTCTAAAATATTTAATTAGAAACTTTCCTCACTCTTCAGTTAATTAAATATTCTAAAATATATAATTAGAAACTTTTCTTCACTTCATATTTAATTAAGTATTATATATATATTTAATTAAACGCTTTTCTATCATCTTCTCACACATAATTAGATATTAAATATTTAATTATGGAAATTTTTAAATTCACCATGACATGTAATTAAATAAATTTATTTATTTAATTATGAGACTTATCTCCTACTCACTTCTCAAATGGAAACTTTCCCTTAGATCTGAAAGAGAAAATTTGTGTAGAAGGAAACATTCTATCATCTTCTCACATGTAATTAAATAAATTTATTTATTCAATTATGAGACTTATCTCCTACTCACTTCTCAAATGGCAACTTTCCCTTCTTCACATAATTAAATATTCTAAAATATTTAATTAGAAACTTTTCTTCACTTCATATTTAATTAAGTATTTTATATATTTAATTAAACGCTTTTCTATCATCTTCTCATACATAATTAGATATTAAATATTTAATTATGAAAACTTCTAAATTCACCATCACATGTAATTAAATAAATTTATTTATTTAACTATGAGACTTATCTCCTACTCACTTCTCAAATGGCAACTTTCCCTTAGATCTGAAAGAGAAAATTTGTGTAGAAGGAAACATTCCATTTCTCTCTCGACTTTCAAAAATCTCTCACCGTTCATCTCAACAAGCTTGATTTAAACCGTTGATCACATCAGCCAATCAGAGTCTTTCAAAAACTCTATAAATACCTTTGTGAATCAAAACATTGGTTACACTTGCATATACTTACATTCACGTGCACATGTTATTTTAATATCATCTAGCATTTATCAGTCTTTTTGCAATCATTACATTTAGTAATCTCATATTTTAGCTATCATTTTTAGTCTTGTTAATGGCATCTTAGCATTAGCATGCATGTATTTTAAATCTCGTTCTCTAGGAGATCATTTTGTTGAGCCTAGTGTATAATCTGAGAGCAAGCTAGATTCAACAGAATACTAGAGATAGAGGACAATAGGATGATTTCGAAGGAGCTACGAGTTTAAGAGTTTGTTTTTCTTTTAAATTAGTTTCCTTTGATCTAATGTTTTATTGGTGTGTTTTAATTTGTTAGAATATTTTTACACTTAAAATTGATCACACATTTTTGGCGCCCACCGTGGGGCCTATGCCCCATTTTTAACATTTACTTGCAGGGTTTTTGATAGGTTTTTGTTTTCTGGAATCCAGATTTTTGTCGTAAATCCCCGTTTTAGCGCTTTCGTAGCTTTCTTTAGTGCATGTAGGATTTCTAACGGTGTTTTTGCAGGTTTTTCAGCGCTTCCAAGGATTTTTTTAGCGCATCCAAGAAACAAAATAGTGCATCTGTTTAGTTCATTTAATTAAAAACATTGTAAAAATAAATAAAAATTTATTTTTCCTTCCTATATTAGCGCATATATAATTTTTTGTAGCATTTTTCGTATTTGTTTTGGCACATTTACTGTTTATTTTAGTGCTTACAGGTTGTAATTAAACAGGGTTCTGAGTCTGACGCCTTTCGCAGACAGAAGTTTCTCTGGTTAAGAAAAAAGAAGCAACCCTAGGATAGTCACATCTAGATAAAATGAACCAATCCTAAGATAGACATGGAATTTAAAATGAAGCAATCTAGGATAGTCACCACACAATGATCTTGCAGTTAAAATTGAACAACTTGTTTTTGTGAAGCAACATCTTCACTTAGATTAGATCATTGTGATTTGGGTTTTAAAAAGAACATTTGTTTGCTTTGTATGTGGCAATAGGTCTATGCTCTCCCCTTAACTGGGTGATCAGAATACCAGACTTGCCTTTTCAATTTCATGAAAATTTACTGCTTTATTACATCCTTTAGAGGGCCTGCTCTTGTGGGAAAAAGTACTCACCCAAGAGGAACGACTCAAGTGGGTTCAAGCCAAAGCCGCTATTTAACTATAAAATTTAAAACAAATCTGGGAAACCGCCTTTTTCAGTAGTGTGCAAGATAACCATCCCCAAAGCCTTTGTTCTAAAGGTTGGGAGGTCTCCTGAGGTAGTTTATTATTGCCACACCGAACGGAAACCCTTACTACGAACCTAGTGTAGTAGCTAGCCGAAGTCAGTTTCCGAACATCTTAATAAGCACAGTGCAAGGGGAGGGAAGAATCTGCCCCCAAGACACTCACCATATAACTGCCAAGGACCGTTTGCTCAGGGGATCCGGTATCCACTTCCGTCACTCTGAGTACGTGCCTGGAAAAGAAAAAAACACGGGCATCCCTTCGGGGGTGACATGACTGTGTGAGTCGACGCAATTCTAAGATGTGGGTTGTTGATTACTAGGATGACCTACTTGAGTACTAAGAGTGAGTCTGCCTGAATTGTCTTTCATGTGCTAAACCTGTGAAAACACTTGTTGAATTTTTTTTATTTTATCATACACTTGATGTTTAGTATAGGGTTTTAAAAAAAAAGTTATGTTTTCATAATGTTTGTTGTGTCTTCCATCACATTAACTCAGATAAAAGATCATCCAAAATGAACATGCAAAAATTTAGCTGAAAATTGTTCCCAACTATTCAGAAAATTGTTTTGGAAAATTGTTTTAGCGCATCTAGGGAGTGTCTTAGTGTATTTGATTGTTTCTCTAGCGCATATGCCTATTTCTATAGTGCATATAGGACACAGAGTAGTGCATCTGTCATTTTCCAAAATTTTCACTTTTGACAGATATGAGTTTATAACATCCTTGGTCCAGTAGCATCTCGATATTTCTCTCATGCTTAGAGAGTGGAAATCAACCAAGTTTGTTAGGAAATCGATCGCCAATAGGATCAAGAAGCCTAAGAAACATTTAGGTTACAAGAAAACTTTGCAACGAAGAAATTTTTTGTATAAAAGTCGAAACATTTTGCTCCATTATCGTGAGTTTCTCCATAGGTACCAAGATTTTGCTAGGGGATTCACTGACGAGTACGCTGTAGAGCCTTTATATTCACGAACCTATTTTCAAAGAAGAGCTTTATCTCAATGACACAATCACAATCAGCCTCTTGAGATTGATTATCTACCACAACCTTCTATTGAATATCCAACACATACCAGTCAAATCCTTCAGTGAGTTTAATTAGGCTATTTGATATACTCATCATTCTTCAAAAATAAGAATCAAATCTTAAAAGTACACCTTTCAAATAGAAATCTAATTTCTTTATTCAACTTCCCTAATAGGATTCTGATATCCTTCATCCTTGGAAGCCACAATCAAGAATTAGGAAACATCCTTGATCATATCATAAGATTTTCATCTTATCAGATCAGGACATCATCCTTTGTGTACTTCTCAAACTTGTGATCTAAGTTTAGAAGAACATTTCAAAATCATATGCCTATTTTTACAAGATCTCAATACAATAAACTGAAAGAGGATATTCAAGAAGAAGGTGAGAGTAGTAGTCCCCTTTATAGTGTGAGTCAAAATCCTCTTTTTAACGACAACATGGATGAAAGAGAAGAAAATCCATTCCACAAATACAAAGACATGAGAAAAACCCATATAGATAGTGATGATGAACGAGATGAAGAACATCTTAGAGAGGCTGAGCAAGATCCCAAATTTTACAAAGCCTTAGAAAAGATTTTAGAGCGCAACAAAGAAAAATATTTTCTATATCTAGCGGACAAAGGAGCTAAGTTGCCTCATGACTTTGATACTGAAAACATAAAGAGTAATCCTGAGGAAATAGCCTTGTCTGATATTAGTGCTTTGTCTCAACAGATTAAAGCACTACAAGGACAAATTAAAGATCTACAAGGGGAGCCACAACAAAGACATACGCTCTTGATGACATATGTCCTTATCCTTTTGACCGATGTCTCAACATGATCCCATTTCCCAAACATTGTGAAATCCCAAAGTTTGATCGCTATAATGGAAAATCGGATCCAATTGATCATATTAGGGACTTTCGAAATATGACTTTAGAATTTTCTCACGAGGACACATACTTGATGCGTTTGTTTCCTAGAAGTCTTGTAGGCCAATCTATGGAATGGCTATCAAAAATCACACCACCTGTCAAGACATTTGAGGAGTTGATTAACGAATTCATATCACAATATTCCTACAACATCCAACATCAAATAACCATGATTGATCTTTGTAAGGCTAAATAGAAACCTGGTGAACCATTCATTACATTTCTTCAAAGATGGAGAAGATTGTTCGCTAGATACCCACGTCATGTTCCTAAAAAGGAAAAAATCGCCACTTTTATAAACAGCTTAGATCAAGAGATGAGCTATCGTCTTAATCTTCATTGTCCTCCCTCTTTTCAAAAATTGATTGAAAATGCCATCACTATCGAAAGTGCCTTGGTCCAAAGAGGGATAATAAAACTTGATAAGGACAATCCTAGCTCTTCAAATCACCACAATGAAAAATCTAAGTTTAGGAATCACAACAAAAACGTGGTGAATGATGGTGTTGTAGATGCAAATCATGTATCGACTAATCCATTTGTTCTTAGTGTTCCAAATGCTCCTCACAACAATAACTATAACAATGTCAACTCGGTCACAAATCAAGGAAACAATCCTCCTCCTCCGAGGAATAATGTGAATCAAAACTTTACTCCCAATCAAGGGAATGCTAACAATCAAGGTTACCATGGAAACAATAACAACAACAATGCCTTAGGCAATGCCTGAAACACAAATCCAAAACAATCTTCATTTTTCTCTAGCAGAAGAACCTTTACTCCACTGGGTCAATCTCTAGAATCTTCCCTTAAAGAGTTGATGGCGAAGAACGTTATCACCCTATCGTCTCAACGAAATTTTGAACCCAGTGTGAAGCCTCCATCATGGAATGACACATACTATTGCGAGTATCATCAGTGCAAGGGCCATCACACGAATAATTGTCAAGCCTTGAAAAATGTGATCCAAGACTTGATAGAAAATGACACCATCAAATTAGAAGGACACCAACAATCGAACGAAGACCACCAAGCATTTCACAATCCTTTACCCAATTATCAAAAGGGTGAGTCTTCTTGAAAAAGTGTGAATCATATCAATGATGATCATATAATCAATCATATCTACACTGACGATGAGCGGATCAATGTTATAAAAGTCAAGGAAAAAATCAAATATAGGGAGGTCAACGCAACAACAAGGGAACAAGCTAAAGTTGTCTTAAAGGGTGCTTCTTCAAAAATCATTGTGCCCCTACCTCAACATCAGTATGACTTAGTCAATCAACTTCGAAAAACTCCTACTCATATTTCCATCTTAGAGCTCCTAAAGATTTCCCCAGCAGACAAGGAAATTCTAGAAAAGGCCCTTGTTGAAACTGTTGGAGTTAAAATGACACTGAGAGGGGGGGGGTGAATCAGTGTCTTAACAGATTTGACCAATTTTCACATATTCAAAAACATAACTCAAATTTGATCTCAATATTACTCTGATTAATGCATTCATGAGTTGAATGTAATCATTCATAAACAAAATTGAGAAAAGTAATAATCCCAACAATGAACTGAAACAATAATAACAAAGAAAAATAGTGAGCACACAGAAGAACAAAGAGACACAAAATGTTTCCGAGTGGAAAACCCTCCTGGGGTAGAAAAACCACTCCTAAACTACCTTACTGGCTTAATCTTCAAAAACCACTTTTAACAAAGCCCTATAGGCTAATTTTTGAGCACCAACTCAAGGAGCACCAACCCCTCATTTAGAAACACCAAATTCAAGGAGCACCAACCCCTCAAATAATTTTTAGAATGATAACAATATCAGAGGATCTCTCTGTTTTCTATTAAGCTCAAGAGACTCAACTCTCTTATCTACCTAATACTCTAAAAATCCAACTCTTCTTGTATTATAGAGTTTTCTAATACATCTCTTAATACGGCCAAAATAACTATCTCTCAGAATTACAGGCCAACAACACCTTCACAGTTTTCAACATTGGTTTTTATATACATTTCAAGTATATTTGTTATCAAGAAATCTTCAATCAAGCGATTTTCACAAGATTCTAAAACTCTCTTGCTATTTTTAGAATCTAAAGCTGGATATTGATGATCTGTAGATGATGATAAAAATTAGAGTAATGCATATCCAAAAAGCTTTAATTTCTGCGCTAAGTCAGGAGATTTCAAATTGTAACTGAAATATTTTCATCAAAGCCATGTCTGCCCACTAACAGAAAATCATAACCTCTAAAATCTCAGAGAATATCTTGCCAGAGATTTGATACCAACCAAAGATGTCTGCATGCAACTATACTTAGAAAATCCATGCCGGCCACAGTGTATGAGACTTCAAAAATAATTCGCTGAGACAACAGTCGCCACATTTCTTTGTGATTCGCTATGACCTTATGTGAGCTGCATTTCTTTTTCCTTATTTGCTTTCGCCATGACCCATCAGAGTCGGGGAGAAGACATAACAAATACATTATGTTACGCTGAGAGCCATGTGTTATGTTCTTTCCAATCGTTGAGACATAAGCAAGTTTCTCACCGAGATGCCCTTTTTGTTTTATTCACTGTCACTGTAACCTTTTGAAATTGGAGAGACATCTTGTAGAAAAATATTTGTTTTGCCAAGAGCCCCCATGATCAAACTTGTCGCTGTGACAATTCAATACCTATGTTGAAGGCAACTTTATCACAATCAGTCATCCCTCTATTTTTCATTGTGACATTCTACTGTCGGGGAGACGTTATGTAGATTTCATTATGTTTCATCGAAAGGCTTTATCCATTATGAGTCGCTGTGAAAAAACCAACCTTTCACCAAAAGTCATTCATTAGACTTAGTCGGCAAGACTTGACAGGTTCGCTATGACATTACTCTGATGCTACAAGAGTCTCGGCGAAATAACCTTTGCATAAAGTCGGTGAGACACTACGGAGTCACTAATACATTTCATTGAAGCCACAACCTTTGTCAATAAGACCTTTGGGTGCACGGTCGGTGAGACAATATGTCTTCGGTGAGACTATATACTGAATACATTGAGTTTGACTGAAGTGAAACCCCAAATGTGATGTCGGCGAGACAAAACCACTTCACCGAGACCTATTCCAATACCGCCCAACTCTGCCGAAGAACCTCCATATGCACTAGTCGGGGAGACATTTCAAGTTCAATGAGACACTACCCCGATAACAAAACTCCTGCCGAAAAGTTCATCCTTGGTCGCCAAAACCATGTGAACATCTCGTTGAAAGACGTCCACATTCATATGGTCGGTGAGACATAACAATTTCGCTGTGACCCTTCACCGAAGCCTTAAACTCATGCCGATATATAATTTTTCAACGGCGGTCAGTGTGCAATACCAATTTCGCTGTGACTTCATACCGAAGTAACATGTCTGGCTA
This sequence comes from Sequoia sempervirens, assembly GCA_007258455.2. Classification (NCBI taxonomy): domain Eukaryota; kingdom Viridiplantae; phylum Streptophyta; class Pinopsida; order Cupressales; family Cupressaceae; genus Sequoia; species Sequoia sempervirens. Next base: position 17,090 of record VDFB02119142.1, read on the forward strand.
AAGTGAATCTTTAATGTGCCAGTCACCAAGACACAAAGTGCTCGATGAAACAACATGCCGATAGGGATTTCTTACGCCGATGAACCACCTCATGTATTAGTCGGTGAGACCCGACTCATTCGGTAAGACCTCTCAGCGGTGAACACAATTCATGCCGATAGACCTTTCCACTATCACCAAGACCACATGATTGTCATGCCGAAAGCTGCCTGTATGTAAAAACAAATCGTTATGACATCATAAATGTCTTGCTGATAGGAAACATAGACATTTCCAAAATGGATCGGGGAGACCCTGCCATTCTCACGCTGATATGTTCTTTTTCTAGCACCAGAGACTGCACGAAGCTCAAACTGATTAGTACCATAAGATATTAAAATTTTGAATGTAAACTATCCACAGAATGCCAAGACAAGTAAACCATATAGACAAAACTGTACCAAGATAAAACATGAGAAACCAATCTGAAACTATCAACAAGTAGAATCGACTAAAAGGCATTTTGTCATCAAGGAGAAACCATATGATCACAACTGAGAACCAACAAAAACAACTGTATCCACTGATCTGGATGTGGATCAATTTCAAGCCATGGTGGGACAATTGTCCTCACCCACATGCCTCTCATTCTCCAAAAAGGATGGCGTTTCCATAACTCATCCCCATAGTTCATCATTATACTTAGAAGTCATGGTCCACAAGTTTCATGTCAGACAGGTTCTAATAGATGCAGGTGCTGGTTTGAACATATGTACCATGAAGTTGGTTAAGGCTTTAGGATTTTCTGAGGACTCCATTGATCCCAGAAGAAAGATTACTATTAAAGCCTATGATGATGAGGAAAGAGCATCCAAGGGTTTAATCATGCTATCGATCAGAGTGGGACCTATTATCAAGAATACTTTATGTCAAGTATTAGACTGTGATCTTGCATACAACATCTTATTGGGTCATCCTTGGATCCACGAAATGCAAGCTGTCTAGTCCACGTATCATCAATGTCTTAAGTTTCCCTATGACAGATAGGAGATCACAATACCAGCTGATAATTCAAATACTCAGACTTATGCCAACATCAAATCTAGTCAAGACACTTTGGTTCCTAACAATCGAGAAGTTCCTGCTAGTACTTCTCCCAAAGTTGATACAAAAATCAGTCAGTTAACCAGAATCTTTGACAAGCAACTACGGTTCAAGGAAAATGGAGTAGGGGAGTACTCTCTCTGTCTTGCTAATCTACCTACATCGCCTCGGTCACATGGGCAACCTTCTATCACACAACAACAAATATCTGTAGCATCAACATCAACGCAACCACCAACGGGGCCAAATACAAAGTTTAATGGATGTTTTATCAAAGAAAAATTCCCCATGGAAGATCCTGAGGATAGAGAAATTCTAAGTTGGCTCTATAAAGATGAAGATGAAACAGTTCTCAATATCAAGTTACCAACTGATAAATATGGTAAGGGGTATTCAATCATGCAAAAGATGGGATATGATGGTAATGGTCCTATTGGAAAGAGAAAAGAAGGAGTAGTTGAGCCTATTGACCCTCTAGGACTAGCTGCAAAAGATAAAATAGGACTAGGCTATGATACTAACTCAATAGAAACAACATCCAAGTAGTCACATGATACTGTCCTCGCATTGCAAGAAGGTTCTGATACAAGAGAGGCATGTTTGACAGCCATTCAGAATTTCATGGATAATAACTCTGACACAGACTCTAGTGAATATGAATGGGACACCATCCACAATGATGAGTTCTGGAGGGATAAAAAGGTTGATGTGATACACAAGTATACCCCAACTCTAATCGAAGGTGAAGGCTCAGGGACCCAACCACAAGAATCTAAACTACAAGGTGACTATGATTCTAGTGATACTGAGTCAGATTTAAATGAACAAGACTATCGTGAGAACGGTACCATCATTGATCGGCCTCATACCTCGGATCCTACGATCAACTTCGTTATGACCATAACCATAGCCGATTTCATGCAACTCGACGACCTGCTATCTTTGATCCATCCCGATCTCGTTGATTGGGATTCATTCGAACCTATCGATATACCTATGTTTCCAAGTGATGAATCTATCATAAACTTCCTTTCCGTAGATGATGCAAATGATTGTTCCACTAGCGATTTTTGGCATAGAGTCTTTAATCAGGAGAGTGTCAATTCTCCTAGCTACAAAAATAAAAATCAAAAAGAAAGATCTAATGGTGAAAACTAGAATTTGGCAGTGTTAGATCAAACAAAAGATAAAATAAAGAGCGTATCGGATGGTGAAAACCTTTTTAAGGCACCAGATGATGGGAATCTTGACACTCTCCCAGAGCACTACCATCAGTGATCGCCTATCTTGATTGAGCCTACAAAAGCCGTCAATCTTGAAACTTCAAAAAAACCAAGGATTTTACAGTTAGCTGCATCAATGACAGAGAAAGAAGTACCAGAGTTCATAGATTTTCTAAAAGAAAATCAAGTAAACTTTGCTTGGTCTTGATCCTGATCTTATCATGCATCACTTGTCTATCAAACCAGGGGTTAAGCCTATGAAACAAAAAATCAGAAAGATGCACCCCCATGTTGCATTATTGGTTAAGGAAGAACTGAGAAAACTCCTTGATGTGGGCTTCATAAGATCAATCGACTACGCAGAATGGATCTCCAACATTGTTCCTATATCCAAGCAAGATAAAAGTGTCAGAGTGTGCATAGATTTCAAAGATCTTAATAAAGCATGTCCTAAGGATGACTTCCCACTTCCAAACATCGACACTATAGTTGATCTGACAGCTGGCCATGCCATGTATTCATTAATGGATGGTTTTTTTGGTTACAACCAAATCAAGATTGCACCTGAAGACCAGGAGAAAACAACTTTCACATGTCCATGGGGAACTTACTGTTGGAACGTCATGCCTTTCAGTCTAAAGAATGTTAGGGCTACTTACCAAAGAGCCATGACTACAATATTTCATGACACGATGCACACATTCATGGAAGATTATGTAGATGACATATTGGAAAAGTCATACACCAGAGAAGGACATCTGAAAATATTGTCCAAAATATTTGCAAGATTGGAGAAATTCAAAGTTTGCCTCAATCCCAAGAAATGTGTTTTTGGGGTCACATCTGGAAAACTCTTAGGATACATAGTATCAGGAAAAGGAATTGAAGTAGATCCTTCCAAAGTATAGGCGATTATGGAAATGCCTCCACCAAGGAATATTAGTCAGTTGAGATCATTACAAGGATGACTTCAGTCTATCTGCAGATTCATTGCACAACTGGCCGATAAGAGTTTACCTTTCACACATCTACTGCATAAGAATGTTCCTTTTACATGGGATGAAAAATGTGAGATGGCCTTTCAACAAATCAAGCAGTACCTGATGAACCCACCAATTCTAGTACCGCCAAATCCAGACAAACCTCTAATCTTATATATTGCGGCAACAAAGACATCTTTAGGGGAATTATTAGCACAAGAAGACTCTACAAGAAAGGAACGTGCAATCTATTATATCAGCCGAACATTAACAGGGCATGAACTCAACTACACTTTCATTGAGAAGGTTTGCCTAGTAGTGGTCTTTGCTTCACAAAAGTTTCGACACTACATGTTAACTCATACAATCAATCTTGTTGCAAAGATTGATCCACTCAAGTATCTGTTAAGCAAGGCTACATTGACAGGAAGGCTAGCAAAATGGGTTATGATCTTAAGTGAATTTGATATCCATTATGTTGATCGCAAGGCAATCAAAGGACAAGTTATTGCTTATCAACTAGCTAAAGCACCACTACATGCAGAGCATCCCATGCACATTGAATTTTCAGATGCTGATGTGTTCACTGCCGAATCAAAACAACCATGGTCTTTATATTTTGATGGTTCTTTCACTCAACATGGATCAGGGGTAGGCATACTCTTTGTCACCCCTCATGGAAATACCATTCCTCGATCATATAGGCTAATGTTTCCATGCACTAACAACATAGCCGAATATGAAGCCTTGATCACCAGACTGAAGATTGCATTGGAATAAAGGATCACTAAACTACAGGTTTATGGTGACTCATAGTTAGCCATTAATCAAATCAATGATGATTATCAAACCAAAGATGAAAAACTATTGCCATACAAGAAAATGGTTGATGACTTCAAAAGGTACTTCACAGACATAACGTTTATACAGATTTCAAGACTTGATAATAAAGCAGCTGATGCCATGGCCACAATCGCATCATTGCTACAACTCCCAGAAACTTAGAATCGCTATGAATTTCTAGTGGAACAATCATTTGTACCTGCTTATGACATCCCTGAAATCCAAATCATTTGCCACTTGGTGGGATCCGATTCACCTTGGTATGGCAAGATTTATGCCTACCTAAATGACAACATCTTACCACCTGATTTTTCCCATAACCAAAAGCAAAATTTTATCCGCCAATCTTCTCGTTACACTCTTATCGCTGACACCCTTTATCACCATGGTCTTGATGGTACTTTACTTCGATGTCTTGAATGTGACAAATCTGACAAGGCTTTACAAGAAGTTCATGGTGGAATTTGTGGTACTCATTCAAGTGGACTAACCTTATCCAAGAAATTGATTAGAATGGGTTACTACTAGCCTACAATGGAGAGGGAATCATTCACTTTTGTGAAGAAATGATCTAAATGTCAGATACATGGAAATCTCATTCATGCACCAGCACAGGAACTACAACCATTTACACCAACCTGGCCATTCTCTCAATGGGGGTTAGATCTAGTTGGCAAGATTCATCCTTCATCATTGAATGGACACAAGTTCATCATCACAGTGACAGAGTATTTTACCAAGTGGATTGAGGCAGTACCTCTCACTAAAGTCGCTGGCAAACAGATCTCATCTTTATACTCAACTATCTCATTTGTTGGTATGGCATTCCCGCCTCCATCATCATAGATAATGGACGACCATTCAAGAATTAGGATGTTGATGAACTTTGTGAGTGATTTCATATTCAACACAGATATTCAACACCTTACTATCCACAAGGGAATGGCCAAGCAGAGGCCTCAAATAAAACAATATTGAAATTTTTGAAGAAGACTGTGAATGATGCAGGGAAAGATTGGCACATTCAACTCAATCCTGCATTATGGGCCTATAGAACTATCATCAGAACTTCGACAGGAGCCACACCATTTTCTCTTGTCTATGGAGCAGAGGCTATACTTCCTCTAGAAGTTGAGATTCCCTCACTTAGAGTATCACTAAAAGGTCTCATAACAGATGATGAATATAGAGTTTCTCGACTACAAGAGCTAGAACTCCTTGATGAAAAGAGACAACGAGCAGCTGATCATTTGAAAGCATATCAACAAATGATGTCTCGCAGCTATAATCACAGAGTCAATCCACATACCTTTCAGGTTGGTGATCTTGTTCTGAAAGAGAACCCACGCAATCAGCAAGACAGAGAGAAGAAAGGAAAGTTTGAACCGAATTGGCTGGGTCTGTATGTGGTCATGGCAGTATACGGTTCAGGAGCATACAAGCTATCAACGCCGGAAGGGGACCTATTTTATGAACCCATTAACAACATGCACCTGACGAAGTATTATGTCTGAAGCAGTCATCAAAAACATAAAAAAAGTCCTGAAAAAATATCAAAAATAGTAGAAAAAGTCTTGAAAAAATACAAAAACATTAGAAAAAGTCCTGAAGAAATCACAAAAATAGTAGAAAATGTCCTGAAAAAATGGTTACCTTGGTGAAAACCTGGCAGACAGGCATCTCGGTAGCAACAAAAAAAAAAAAAATGGTCATAGGGTGAAAACCTGGCAATAGGCAGTCTATTGACATAAAAAAATACCAAAAAAAAAAAAATCGTGATAGGGTGAAAACCTGGCAACAGGCAGTCTATTGACAAGAAAAATGCAATAAAAACAAATAGTGAAAATCTGGTAAATAGACGCTATTTGTAGCTCTCCATCTATTAGTTCATGTTCTACACTTGGCTTCTCAGCCTTCATTTCATGCATCTTTCCATCATCTTAGGGCCATACCAACACAATACTATCATCAAAAACGTCTTACCATGGCTTGATCATTGTACATATCCATTTCGATAAGTTGTGTCAATACTGGGGGTAAACGTTGACATATTGGGGCAATCAACTTTTAGGTTTTACCAAAACAGCTAGACAATGACATCAAATCCAATCATGTGAACAAATAATCAAATCCTATGAACAACTATCCAATCATTGATCTAAAGCACAACAGTTTTCAACTAAGTACCATATCATGACTCATATTTGGATGATCTAAAATCTGAATAATGTTTGGCATAGCAGTACTAAATTTTGAAGAATGGTTGTTTAATTTTTGATATCATCTCTCTGGAGCACACTCGATGATGTACTGAACTAGAGTGGCGAGGAAAGAGGATGATATCATGACTCATATCTGGATGATCTAAAATCTAAATAATGTTTGGCATAGCAGTACTAAATTTTGAAGAATGGTTGTTTAATTTTTGATATCATCTCTCTGGAGCACACTCAATGATGTACTGAACTAGAGTGGCGAGGAAAGAGGATGATTTTTCTTTGTCTACTGTCTTGAGGTTAACTATCCATCTATAGAAAATATGTCGTGAGACATGATTTCCAAAGTTTATCATTGATGTCAGTTCCACATTTGCATCAGAAAGTGGTTAGTCTTTGTCTGTTTATGCAAGAAATGCTCAGGTCATCTCAGTTCAATTATACCCTGATGCTTGTGTTTGCTTGCTATATCAAAAATCATAAAAGTTGTACTCAGGTCATCATTGGTGCTAATTTCCCCTCTGATGCTTGTACATGCTTCCAACATTTTAAAACACTCTATGATGATTCAGGAAAGCTAACAAAAGGCTCAACAAATGGTTGGTTTCATTTAGTTGCATTTCATCTCGCTCCTTGTACATATCTGCATACTAGATTTGCATCAGAATTTTGAAAGGCTAACAAAAAACATCAACGAATGCCATGTCTCTTTGGACTATTTGTGGAGGACATTCAGACATTTGTTTCATCATCACCTTTCATCTTCATTATCATTTCATTAATCATTATCATTTCATCTAGGTCCTATCATTTATCATTTATCATTCATTTGCATATCATTTAGATCATCTATCATCTTCATATCATTAAAATCTCACTTATCATTTTCATATTCATTTCATTTTCATTTTGCACATTTGCATCCCATTTATCACTTTATTTCATTTCACTTATCACTTATCATTTCATTTCATCATCATTACAAATCATTACATTTCATCACATATCATTTATCATCTTATCATACATCTCATTATTATTAATCATTTCACTTCATATCGTTATTCATATCATTTATCATTTGTCACATTACATTCATATCATATCTTTAATCATCCTATCATTTTTCATATCAATTCATATTACAAATTCATGATGCATATCATAAACACAACATTCATTTTCCATCATATTATCATTATTTACTTGCATTTGAAAATCCAAAAACAAACATTCCATACATAAATTTTCATATCATTTGCCAAACAACATTTTTCATAAAACATATCAAATATCCCATGGCATATTTTCATAATCACATCATAAGTCATCCACCTACATGACATCATTAGTACACATCATCAATCATTTTTTATCATCATTATAAACACATCATATCAAATCATCCTGCATATCATGTTAGTCATCAAATCATTCAAATGCATACCAAAATCCATAACATATAGAAATAAATGCATATCACATAATCATCTCATAAATGCACATCACATCATCAAAAATCATCACCACTGCATATCATCACTCATAAAAAATAATACAAATGTCCAATGTCCAATGAAGCTAAAAATTCCAAAGAGAGATACATGAGATATGACCAAAATAATGTACATGCTCTAAAAATAATAGACATTGATATGTATACATCAAAAATATCACATGAGCCTCATAACTCCAACTACTAGAGCCCCCTGATGGAGTTGGCCTCTATGGTGGAAGTCCACTGCCTCCTACACCTCCTACCCCAAGATCTATGTGTGGTCCTGACACACCTTGATTATGAAAAGGTCAATCAAAATCTTTCTATCTATCAGTGCCTCACATCATGCAATCACAACCCATATCTATCTATCAAGTGACCCATATCAGTGAACCATATCAAGTGACTCATATCAGTGAGCCATATCAAGTGACCCATATCAACGACCCATATCAGTGACCCATATCAGTGACCCATAACAGTGACCCATATCAGTGAACCATATCAAGTGACCCATATCAGTGAACCATACAAAGTGACCCATATCAAGTGAACCATATCAAGTGCTCTATCTAAGTGCCTCATATCATGAACTCAATGCTAAATCAATCTATCTAAATATCAAATCAAGCTACTCTATCATCGTATTACTATTTGTTTTCTTTTTCAGGAAAGCAAATTTATCAACGATCAAATCATTTTCTTATTTGTACTTCAGTCATGAATACAAATATGTTTGAATCACATTATCTACTATTTGGTTTCTATCATAGAAAACAAATTTATCAGAAGTCATATCAAGCATCTACTCTTTGTTTTCTAAAAGCAAAGTTATCAGACAATCCATCAATCATTCTACTCTTTGTTTTTCATTCAAGAGAAACAAAGTTATCAGCTACCTACTCTTTATTTTTCTATTTTTAGGAAGCAAAGTCAATTGATCATCATCATTTCATCATTTACATCAAAAAGGGCATCATTTCAACAGGGGTATATTTATACATCAATTATCGAGAGCTAAATCACTGCATCCCTCTCATCATTCGAATTTCATCATCAACTCAACATTTTTTTTTCTCATCACCAGTGATTTACCTCCCAAGGTGGCATCATCAATATCATCATCAAAAACATATCAGGTTCAAATCAGGGGCATATCAGTCACATTTTTCCGATCAAGGGCAAATTTCAAGAGTAGGAATATTTTCTTTGAAGCAATGTGTTTCACACATCACTTCAAAGAGGGGAAAAATGTATAAGTCTAAAAATGGTCATGGTTAATCAAACTTGTTAATTAATTAAATATAAATTATTTAATTAATCTTCTAAAGTCATCTACATATAAATAAATTTAATTATTTATTTATATTGTTCACTTTTATAATTCTTCTACCTTAATTAAATAAATAACTTTATTTAATTATTACCGTCTTCCATATTCCTCTTAATTAAACTAAATAAATTTTATAATTTATTTATATTAATTATCATGTTATTCTAAATTTGAATATTTGAATTCAAATAATGAAATATTCCTCCAAACACCCTCTTCATCTCATAGTTGAATTAAATATTATAAATATTCAATTTAATACCTTTTTCTCATCTCCACACATAATTAAATATTTTAAATATTTAATTACCTTCATTTTCTCGTCTCCACACAATATTTTAAATATTTAATTACCTTCCATTTTCATCTCTCTCACATAATTAAATATTTTCAATTTCATCTCACACATAATTAAATATTCTAAAATATTTAATTAGAAACTTTCCTCACTCTTCAGTTAATTAAATATTTTAAAATATTTAATTAGAAACTTTCCTCACTCTTCACATAATTAAATATTCTAAAATATTTAATTAGAAACTTTCCTCACTCTTCACATAATTAAATATTCCAAAATATTTAATTAGAAACTTTCCTCACTCTTCACATAATTAAATATTCTAAAATATATAATTAGAAACTTTTCTTCACTTCATATTTAATTAAGTATTTTATATATTTAATTAAACGCTTTTCTATCATCTTCTCACACATAATTAGATATTAAATATTTAATTATGGAAACTTCTAAATTCACCATCGCATGTAATTAAATAAATTTATATATTTAATTATGAGACTTATCTCCTACTCACTTCTCAAATGGCAACTTTCCCTTCTTCACATAATTAAATATTCTAAAATATTTAATTAGAAATTTTTCTTCACTTCACATTTAATTAAGTATTTTATATATTTAATTAAACGCTTTTCTATCATCTTCTCATACATAATTAGATATTAAATATTTAATTATGGAAACTTCTAAATTCACCATCACATGTAATTTATTTAATTATGAGACTTATCTCCTACTCACTTCTCAAATGACAACTTTCCCTTAGATCTGAAAGAGAAAATTTGTGTAGAAGGAAACATTTCATTTCTCTCTCGACTTTCAAAAATCTCTCACCGTTCATCTCGACAAGCTTGATTTAAACCGTTGATCACATCAACCAATCAGAGTCTTTCAAAAACTCTATAAATACCTCTGTGAATCCAAACATTGGTTACACTTGCATATACTTACATTCACGTGCACATGTTATTTTAATATCATCTAGCATTTATTAGTCTTTTTGCAATCATTACATTTAGTAATCTCATATTTTAGCTATCATTTTTAGTCTTGTTAATGGCATCTTAGCATAAGCATGCATTTATTTTAAATCTCGTTCTCTAGGAGATCATTTTGGTAAGCCTAGCGTATAATCTGAGAGCAAGCTAGATTCAGTGGAACACTGGAGATAGAGGACAATAGGACGCTTTCGAAGGAGCTACGAGTTTAAGAGTTTGTTTTTCTTTTAAATTAGTTTCCTTTGATCTAATTTTTAATTGGTGTGTTTTAATTTGTTAGAATATTTTTACACTTAAAATTGATCACACAGTTGGCAATGTGGAGTCAGATGGTAACACCAAACTTAATAATGCCAATAACTGATTTACACTCTCATTTTTCCAACCAAACACCACTTGTAAATTAAGAATTTGAAGCATTATTGTCAAATGACTTAACCTACAATTAGCATACACAGGCTTTGAAGCATCCTCCATCAACTTGGCCCAATAATCGTTTAGACCCTCATTCAACATTCTATCAGTTTCAAACCCTTCGTCTAACATTGTTGCCACTTCATCTATGTTTGGTTCCTCTTCATCTCTCACACTCTGTCATTCTATCATATCTTCATAATAATTAACATTCCAATGGCTTATACCACTATCCCTATATCTTATCATATGTTGATAAATGTCATTTCTTTTTTTCACTTTTCCACCAAGACAATAATTACATGGACATGGATATTTGTCCATGTCCCTCTCATTAGATATTCTCTCATCAAATGCATGGTATTGATCCCTAGTCAACCTTCGACGCTGATCCATCTGTAATGTTCTACATATAGCAACAAAAAGTTGTAGACTAAGAGACAAAAACTGTGTTTTTAATTGAAAGGCATTTCCATAGCAATAGAGTTATAGAGAGAAAATAAAATAGAGTTTAACTAATGAATTGTAAAAAATACATTTTTGTAGTTTATATTCAAATTGCTGATTACATTGCATTGCACATCTTTCAAACTCAAAGTATTACTTCACATTGCATAACTAATAACTAGATGTTGATAGATGAAAAAATTTCAATTACAATATAGTTTTTACAAAGTCAACCTAAGCGGTTATGCAATTACTTCACATTGCATAACTAATAACTAGGAGAAGGGTGTGTGCAAGAAGTTGAGTCCACTTTTTGGCCAAAAAGTGGAAGTGTTTTCCCTGATTTTCAGTATTTGACACATTTGACCTTAAAATTTGAAGCACTTAGAGATGAAATCTTTAAAAAAGTCACTAATCATAAAATGTAGTGCTCGGAGTCTAGTTTCCAAATATGTAATTTATTTCAATACCCAGATTGTACAAATTGAGTTTCAATAGGCATTTCAAAAACCACTGTTTAAAAGTCATTTTTTTGTACCATACCATGCACGTGTACGACATCCATATTTTGACTTAAATTATCGTATTTTTCTAAATCCTTTTGTGAAAAGTTTTATGACTCACTGAACCTTGCTCTTGATATTTTTTTGTAATTTTTTATTGAATATTTTTTTTTTGTTAATTTTATATTAGGCAGATTTGTTGTTTTGAAAAATCGTAATGTACGACATGCATCAGATGACCTAAACTTATCATTTTTTGATTTTTTTTTTTTCAAATTGAAAAGAATTGTCTGAAGTTTTCTCTCATGCAATCCGTTTGTCAAAATGTTATGTTGATCAAAAGTTATTCAAATAGTAAAAAACTCTGATATTTAAAGTTTATGGACCAATTTTATTAGAAATTAATTGAAAAATACAAAAAATAATTCAATTGCAAAACAAATTATATATTTAGAATCTGCATTGTTTGATCTAAAATGGGTTTTCATTTTGTCAGAAAATTTTCAAAAAAAGGTCATCAGCCATATGTCCAAAGTCGATATTTTGCTTTGACATTGTTAGGGCCTTCAATTTGCAGGTCAAACCAGGTTGAAGGCTTAGGTTCGGACTTCCAAAGCTTTTCCCGAACCTAAAACCTTGGCAAAAACCCGCCCACGATGCAAAACCAAATTCAAATTTTAAAAAACGGGATCCCGATTATAACACGGGATCCGTTTATTAATAAGGATCCGTGTTATAATATCGTTTTAAACGTAAAGGTAACGGGATCCCGTTTATAAGGCGGGATCCGTTACCCCTTCCCGGCTTTCGCGGGATTTTAGTGAGCGGGATCCCGATTATGGAGCGGGATCGTTTATTAGTCGGGATCCCGTTTGGTAATCGGGATCCCGTTTTATTATAAACGGGATCGTGTTTTATAGACGGGATCCCGTTTATATTATTTAAAAACACTGTTGACAATTACTGTCAACTCTGCAACTTTGCAACTTGACATGTATGGCCGAGAGCACTGAAAATCAATTATTTTTCATAAGTTATTGTATTTACAGGTGGTCAATTTGATTTTTTGTTGATTTTATCAAAGGGAGCATCATCTACACCATTTTTGAAGTGAAATTTGCAATATGGATTGAATTTTTCAAAGGAAGCATAAAGAAAACAATTTTTAAAGTGGAATTGTGGTAGTTTTCTATTTGTTTTGAGGAACACAAGAGGAAGAATTTTGGGTAATAGGTATTCAACTTCCAATTTGGATTCAATATTTTGAAGTATTTCACTATTAACATTCATTTGTGCTTGAGAATTTTATAATTATGGGAGATAAATTTCGTAATAAGAGAAGAAAGACATTGACTCCTCAAGAAGTTGAAGCAAATAAAGAAAAAGAGAGACAAAGACAAAGAGAAAGAAGAATGAGAATAAAATCAATGAGCGATGGTGGAGCAACCAATTCAACAACTATTGAAGATGAAAACATTGAAGATACCATAGTTGTAGATGAAGCTAATTTGCAAGGAGTCAATTTGGAGAAGAATATGATTATACAAACAAGTCCTACTATGTCTTCAAATCCCTCTTTGAATGCTATGGAGAATGTTTCAATATACACAAATCCAGGTACGTCTTCAAATCCACATGTTAGTGACATGGTAAATTTGTTTGTAGAAGATTTACAAGAAGTTGGATATAATGATGTTGACATTGACTATATTCAAAGAAATGAAACTTTTATAGAATTTGTTGAAAACAAAAAAGAAAAATCTTTGTTGCAAATGAAAATCAAAATGATCATTTTCTTGAAAATGAAAACAAAACCTATATTTTTGATGAAAATGAAAATGAAAATGAAAGCAGTTTTGTTGATGAAAATGAAAATGAAAATGAAAACTGTTTTGTTGATGAAAATGAAGATGAAAATTTAGAATGTGATGTTGAATTTAATGAAAATACTTTTTAAAATTGGAAGTGGTGTTTTAGATAATCTTCCTGATCAAATTTCTTGGAGCCAAATAAGAACACATGTGAATAGAATATACACCGAATTCTTTTATCGTAGAAATATTGCATTTCAATGTCAACTAATGATGCAATTGATGAGAATGCAAAAAATGAGGAAAGTAATGAAAAGGTTAGGCTTTTATGTTAAACCAAAAAGAAAAGATCAATCATTAAAACATGTTATGTCTACTGTTGCTAGTGCCATTCAATCTATTAGGAAAAATAGTCAATCTAAAGATAAAAACACAGCAAGAAGAGCTATAACTGCTGCTATAGTTAATAAAACAACTTTGAATAAAAGAATGGTAAGCAATATTAGTGAAGTTTTAAAAATGCATCCTAAAACATTACTAAGAGCAGCAAAAGAAGAAAGTATAGAAATGATCCTATCAATCAATGTTGGAGTTTCGATTGGGCTGACTAAGAATTCGATATAAAATTGAGAATTAATTTGAAATTAAATCTTTGAGTTGAAAATTTTGGCATATTAATACTAGGGTTTCATCTAATGCTAGAGATGTTTTAAAATTAAGGGTGGGGTCCAAAGTCCACGATCCTCACCCAAAACACCTATTAGATACAACACAAACTGAATTTTATAGAAAATTTTGTAGCAATTCAGTGTTACCTGGTAATATTAAAATAAGTCAAAGGTCTTTTGAAAAATGTAAACCCTGGTATGTAAAAATTAATAAGCAACGAATATCTTGTTGTAAAATACATGTTCAATTTCGTTATTTTTATGATGTTTTTCGATATATACGTTGTACCTTGCATTCTAACATGATTATACAGGATTGTGGTATTAATATGCCACCTGAATCAATAAGAGAGTTTATTTCAGGTTTGTTTTGTGAAAAATCTAATGATAGATTATTTTATTTAAGTTCTTGTATTTCTGGACAATGCATTAACTGCAGAAATCTTTCATTTTTAAGAAATTGTTTGCATGAAAGTGTTGATCATGATTTTGGACAACAATTAGTAGGCGTCAAAAGATTTAGGAATGTTCACTATTCTTTAAAAGATGGAAAAATAGGAAAGTGTTGTGATTTAGTTACAGAAAAAGTTAGTGTGCATGCATTTATGAGTGAATTTAATAATAAAATTGTACCAAAATATGTTATGCACTCTGAACATGCTCGATGGCTTGATGGCCAATTTCGTGCATGTAGAAACAAATTTCCAATTGGTACTATACTTTCGGTGGTTGATTTTGTAGAGAATTATACTCTCACTCTGCAAGGAAATTCAATCTCAATATTATAATTCTGTGCAAGTAGCTATGTTTTTCCATATTGTTTATAGACATGCAGATGATAGCACTGAGGATGATAGAAAAGTTTTGAGGGAGTATCATTTTTATTTGAGTGACAATCGGTTACATTCATTAGAGTTTGTTCAATATTGTTTTAGTATATTTTATAGAAATTTGTTTAAAGAAAGAGGAATCCATATGAAAAGAACACCTCATATGGTGAGATAATTGTACAGGGCAGTTCAAAAATGCTAGAATGTTCTATTGGTTAAGTAGGGTTCACAAGGAACTTAATGTCCAGCATATATGGAGTTTTTTTGAAGTTGGGCATGGTAAAGGAGAACATGATGGAGGTGATACGTGTGTCAAAGAATTCTGCTAGAGAACAATTAAAAAATTGAGGATTGATAAAATTTAAAAATGCACATGAGATTGTGGATTGGTGTAATAGAAGATTATCTGCTTTGGTTAAGTGATTACTCTGAGTTCATCGATTATTTTGGTTGGTGGAAGAAAACATTGTATCTAGAGTTGATTTGTGAAATGATTGGTAGGATCTACTAAATGGCATTTATTTAGGAGTGTGACAGCAAGCACATGGACTATTTGGAAAAGGGAGCTTGCATGTTTTTACCATTTTTGTATCTTAGGAGATTGGGAAGCTTGTGAAAATACAAAATGGGTTGAACAGTGTGAGCAAAGATCATTGACACCTGTAGAAGCACATAATCAATATGAAAGAACTATTGAAGAAAATGATCAATTGTTTGCATCTGAAGATTATGATAGTGTTTCAGACCTTGTACAAGAAGGTAATTTTAATTTAATTTATTTCATTTTATTTTTCTTTATTAAGTTATTTTTTAATACTAAATTAGTTATATGGATATGCACAAGTTATTAAATCGAATTTTGTTGGTAGGACATGTGTATGTAGTTATTGCACCTGAGGGGAATGAAGAGCAAACAGAATATTGGTTGGCTCATTGTGTGGAAACTAAACATAAGTTGTTAACACCTCGAGAAGATGATGATGGCTTTCATTATCCAACAGGTACAGTGATCCCCTTAAGAAACCTCCTTAAGCAAATTTTGATAACAAGTTTTAGATCCCCTTAAGCAATTTTTTAGAACAAGTCTTTGATCCCCTTAAGAAAATTTTGAGAACTTATTTGATGATGGGTTTTGAACATGTTTTCCAATAGGATCGATGGTGGTTGTTGGCAGCTCTGGAAATACTTGAGAGAAGAAAGAATGGTCTACCTGCATTCGAAGACTATGAAACACATAAAAAGATTATGCATTATTCACATTTGGTGGTGGCAACAAATATAAAACTAGAGCGCTATCGTGGAAGACCTTCAAAAATTTACTATGGTCAATTTCTATGGAAGAGCATGAGGCAATCATAGATGCATTGCAAAAAGAGAGGATGCAGATGGTACAATGGATTAAGTAAATACAGGTAAATATAGTTTTAGTTTTATTTTGTCCTTTTAAATACATTAAATACATGTTTCGACATTGGTCAAGTGTGTTATTAGTTGAAAGTGATTTAAATTGTTCTTTTATATATCCTTAAGGCATAATCACAAAAAGGATCTAGTCCATGCAAATTCAGCCTAGACAACATGCTGGAATACTTGGTAAAAACAAGGTAATTATCAGTTAAACTATATTTAAATACATGTTTTGATTACATATTGATATTGCTTGGACATAAATAGTTAAAATTGATTTATTGTCATTTTTTTGTATCCTAAAGCCATCATTGCATTGATCTCATACTTTGAAACAAAAAGGAGAGGATGCCTGCATTCAACCTCGAATACTTTTAAATGCAGGTACTTGAGTTATGTACATATAGATAGTTTTATAATAATTAAAATATGTATGTTTTGATGATTTCATTGATATTGCTTGTACCTTTTTTATATCAGGTGGTGTGAAGATCTACTACATTCTAGGCACGAGTTTGAGATTTTCTTGAGATGGCATATCTAAATTTTGTAAACATTGTTTTGAGATGATATATATGTACATACATACTTACAGAATTAAACATACTCTGTGTACTTCTATGTATCAAATATATATTCTATATATTTTTTTTGTTAAATGTGCATGTTTTCGTACTTTGAAACTTTATGTCTAATTGTATAATCACTAAATATCATGCATACATTATTGTTCTATTATGACCCTTTTAGACATCCCCTTAATTAACATGTTCTATTATGACCCCTTTAGACATCCCCTTAAGACCCCTTAAGACATCCCCTTAATTAACACATTCTATTATGACCCCTTTAGACATCCCCTTAAAACATATTATAACCCCTTAAGACATCCCCTTAAGACATTCTATTATGACCCTTTTAGACATCCCCTTAATTAACATGTTATATTATGACACCTTTAGACATCCCCTTAAGACCCTTTAAGACATCCCCTTAATTAACACGTTCTATTATGACCCCTTTAGACATCCCCTTAATACATATTCTAACCCCTTAAGACATCCCCTTAAGACGTTCTATTATGACCCATTTAGACGTCC